>BBSZ01006407.1:0-18308 GCA_000981365.1 Subanguina moxae | reverse complement strand
ATCCCTTAGGATCCCCAAGTACTACTTAACTTGTAGCTTATTGTCTTAGCTACAATTTGGGTGGTAAGCTGCCTGAGAGACACCTGGGAAAAGTGGGTCAAAAACACAATGCCAAAAACATGATTTTGAATTAGGGGGGGTATTATTAGAGGTTTTACGGTATTTTCTTATTGCAGAATGTTCTTTGCCAGCATAAAAGTGACTCTTCCAATAGATAAATAAATGCTTTCTTGTATTGAAAAAGTGTTTTCAGTCTTCCGACTCCACCGGAGCCTTCAACATTTTGTTACTATGTTGTTAATAATAATGTGTTTAAGCTTTAGTTGGAACGCAGGGCATGTTGGCCATATTACCTTGAACACCGGGCAGATGCCCCGTCTTTGGTGTGTGCGCCCATTTTTTGAGGTTTCGAAAGATTGCGTGTGCATATTATTGCATACCTTTTTTCTGTATTAATTAGTGAAGTTAGTACAGTCTGTGCATCTGCATACACCAAGTGGGCGTCTACTTGGTTTAGCTAATGTGCGGCTGGTATTTGAAATGTGGAAAGCAATTGGTGTGTTGTATTCTGTCTGAACCAACCAATGTTTTGTCCTGATGATGATGATGGTATATAAAACATTTATTCTGGCATTGCTCACCCAAATATATGGTGTAAAAAAGAGAAAATTTATTCATCTTAGACTGAAAATAAAAGCAAATATAGTCTCTCCACCAAAATGGATTTTAATAGCGCCGTGAATAGGAGGAGTGTTTGTTGGCGTTGTCGTAGGAAGATGCATAGCGAGAGGACTGGTTGGTCTGCTGCTGCTGCTGGTTGTTACTCAATGAGTTGCTCCACTCTGCAAATCAACACACTTATTCCACTTGCACTAAGTCAAAACTAAGTCAGTTGTGGAAGTAAAACTGATAGAATGGCCTCTCCAAAGGAAATACCCCTCAAGTTGGATATCTCCTTGGCAGCTAATAATATCTAACTTTTTTTACACCAGTTAGAAGAAGCTATAAGGAAGTAAAAGTCACTTACCATTGGATCTTCCAACCGAATTGCTGTTGCTCCAGAAGCTGTTGCCCCCTTCCTGCTGTTGCGGCCAATTGGAAGTGTTAGCTGTAGTGGATGTGGCTACAGTGTTGCCGGACGGTATGTAAGTTCTAGAGCCACCACCACCCACCCAGCTAGGAGTGTTTTGATAGGTGGGTAAGTCACGATAGTTGCTGCCGCTGTTGTCTCGATTGCCAGCCCCAATCTGAGGGGTGCTGCTCAAACCCCCAAACATTTCATCTGCATTGCGACCAGCTCCATTGTTGGAATGTAGACCCACTCTAGAAGCATATGAGGGGTCTGTGCGGAACTGAGCAGAGTTGGGGTTGGGTAGTGGGTCCAGCATGGTGGGAGTGCGTCCAAAGCTACTCGGATTGGTGCTCGACTGGTCTCGACCGCCTCTGCTGCCTCCTACTCAATTACTCATTAATTTAGTAAAAAATAAGGTATTAAAAGCATTGCGATGTGTGTTATTGTACCTGGGTGTCTTGGTGATCTCCCAGCACTTGTCCGAGGCGGAGAAATATCAATCACAGTTCTACTGCCACGCACTCTGCCTCCAAAGTTGGGTTTGGCAGCATCTGTGCCTCCAAATGTTTTGTGTTGAGAGCTACGAGGCAAGGCTGAGCCTTCAATGAATCGGTTGACTTGTTGGTTGTACTGGTCAAGGCTCTGTTTGCTGTTTCCGTATCCAAACTTGGATAGTGAGGAAGAGGAGCCCTTGTAGACCGTGTCTTTGCCCTCCTTCACATGTGACCGACTTCTCGACCTGTGCTTGTCTCGACCATCTCGTCTTAAAACAAATACTTTGGTTAAACTTCTTTCTCAGTCATAACCACGCATCTAGAGTAAACTATGAGGAGTTTCTAAACTTACTAAACGATATTTTTCAAACCATTTGGGAACCATCCACCTATTGGGTTGAGTAATAAACTATTTTTTCACTTATGACTTTGACATTTATTAGAAAACCACTGGATAATGCTTTCCTTGCTCTATAAACCTGTTGCCATCCCCGTTCCGGAAAACTTAGGCTTACTCTAGTCTTAAGCTCTTGAAATGTAGAGGTGGAAAAAATCAGCATTTTCGACATTTGCGAGGTCAAAAGGCAGGCACCGATCGACATGTGGTCACAAGCAACGTTTTTTTTTACCGAATCATCACTGGTGATGAAAAATAGTGCCTCGACGTCCACATGTATGTTACGACTCAAAAAAAAACCTGAAGCTTTAGCACTGGATCAGCACCAGGGGCAAAACTTATAGCTTTAGATTTTAAAACAATCACATATGGTGATACAGGCTCCGCATGCATAAAGACGTTGCAAAAATCGATATTTTCAGTCGAAATGGGAACTGAGGGGTTGTTTTCAATAGTGCCATAAATAACGCAGTTGCAACTGTCGCTGCTCTAGACAGGCTGTTAAAACGACCAAGAATTTCCAATTTTCTCCTAAACACTATGTTTCGTTTACTTCGCCTTGTTTAATGAAAAACAATTGGTGGACGCAACCCTGACAGTTTTAGACACTGGAATTACTTGATAGTGAGCGGGTAATATGTATAAATATATGGTAAGATGATGCCCTCCTCCAAATACCTGCTTCTGTCCTCCAAATATTTGTTGTTGGTGCCAGAATATGCCGAAGAAATAGGAGCGGAATATAGATGTTTGTGGCCTTTTTCAGCCCTGTCCACCACCTTGCTACTTCTTCGCCCACTGTCTGCAGTCGGCAAACTGTCTCGATTTCCAGCAGCCATAAATGCAAATTGGGCATTTGCTAGTTGGGCAGTCAGTTTTAGTTGTTTGACCTCAAGCTTCTCCCTCTCCAGTCGTTCCCTTTCAAAGCGCAACCGCTCTCTTTCCCTCTCCATTTTCAGTTCCTCCTCTTTTTTGCGGTATTCCTCTTCTTTGCGACGCATTAATCGGATCATTTCCTCTCTTTCCCAACTGGACATGCTACTTTTGGAGTGGATGTCTACACTGCCCCTCTCTGGGGAAATGTTGTTATTAGAGCGATAAGATGAGGGACGACCGGGGAGTGCTGCCGGCCCACCTCTAGACATTCGGAACTGGCCTGCTGCCCCTCTTGAGGTGTTGAACTCAAATGGTCGGTGAGTGGAGTGGAGACGAAGGTTGGTGCCTCCAGTGCCTCCTCTGTTGTTGTAGCGGGACAACACATGCTTGTTGGTAGT
Source organism: Subanguina moxae (assembly GCA_000981365.1). Classification (NCBI taxonomy): domain Eukaryota; kingdom Metazoa; phylum Nematoda; class Chromadorea; order Rhabditida; family Anguinidae; genus Subanguina; species Subanguina moxae. Next base: position 15,071 of record BBSZ01006407.1, on the reverse strand, counting down.
GCTCCTCAATTGCTGGTAGGTAGAGGAAGAGGTGGTGGAGATGAAACGCCGAGAGAGTGGTCGAGAGCTGCCTGTAGATGGTTGTAATTATTGGATATATTGAAGGAATGGGATGTTGGGATAGCAATAACTGTGAAATTAACTGTGTACATGATTATGTTATTAACTATAATTATTAACTATGTTATCAACTATGATATATTGATAATTTGGAATCCCGTATGTTGGATTTTGGAGCGAAGAAAAGGGTAGTTCAGACAGAAAGGAATAGCAAAAAGATACGGTGCAAAGACGCCGATTTGTTGGATGTAGTGGCTGGAGAGCCAGAGTCCTTAGGTGGAGTGATCCTCTTAGCCGGCTTAGTGCTTATGATCCTTGGCTTTGGAGCTGCTTCCCCAGCCTTCTTAACACTCTCGGTTACTGCTTTAACTAGAGGTCTTTTGGCGACAGCTGTGGTCACACCCTCAATGATCACTTCTGGCGAGCATTCCTTGTTTATACTTGCAGATTTGGTTGGCTCTTGTTCAGTTGGTTGAGCAGCCACAGTTGTGGAAATGGCTGGGGTGGGCTTATTAGGCTGCGTTTTCCCAGCTTTGCTGATTTGTGGAAGGAGGGAACGAGTGGCCTACAAATTTATAAAATTGTTTAATAAAAAAATAACATTTTTCATTCAATTTCCCAAGTAGCTTACTTCCCTGAATTAAGCGTCCTGCTTCGTAAAATTATCCGCGCTGCTAGCCTATACCCCCCCGGATCGATTTTTCTAAAAGTGCTTAAAAACCATTTTTAAGTATAATTCATGCCAAAAAAAAACAAAAAAAGAACTATTTTAAAGGGTTTGAGGGCTGTATAAGGGAGGGGAAGGGACAAGTAAGGTGCCACTCTCCAGGAAAAGCGAAGATCTTGAACATAGTTTCCCTTGCAGGGACCTAGCGCATAAAAAAGCTCTGGCATGCATGCTATTTTCGAGTGATTTATGTTGCAGGTATGTCTGTGTGTGCATCTCAACTCCAAGCTTCCGTAAAGGGGCGAAGGAAGCTTGAAAGTTTTAGTTACCTGCGAGATGAATTCGAGCAATACTCTTGATCAGTGAATACATCTAGAGGCACTTTTTGCCCTGGTTCAGTAAGGGAGACGGGCGAATGGCCCTTCAAATTAGTGGCCTCCTATTATTCCCCTCCCAATTCAGCCCTTATTCCCCTCTAAGCTACTCTTTTGGCCTCTTTATAACTAAATTGTTACTTAAAAATGGTTTTTAAACGCTTTTGCAAAACTTTATTTGGGGGAAGGGGTATTTGCTAGTAGCATCAAATTATCTTTGGACACCTCATTTTTTCCTATTCGAGTAGCCCAAAAACTTTTGGTAGCCCAGATACGGTGATTTTTTTTTAATGCACACTACCTTTTCCACACTGATCAGCTTTCCCTTCAAATTCGTTCTGTTCAGCTTCTGCAGGCACAACTCTGCCATAGATGCATCTCCCATGGTGATGTAACCAAAACAACTGGGCGACTGTTTGTTTTTTGTGGTGAATATCTTGGCAGCCACCACTCTACCACACTTTGAAAACAGCATCTTAAAAGATATACCCTTACTAATATGCCTGTCAGGCAGTCCAACCACAGTTAATGTCCAAAGCTAGTAAATCAACAAAAAGGAAACCTTCAGATCAGCAGCTTTAGTGGAGTTGGAGATGCCTTTGATCCACATACTAGCAGCTAAGTTGGTATCTCCATTTTTCTCTGATGCTGCTGCCTTCTTCTGCACTGCCGCGGGCGAGGCAGTTGAAGCAGCAGGGGTAGCCGTTGGAGTAGAATAAGTAATTTTCGGTGACAAACAATTGCTTTCGCCTGACTTCTCAGTCCCTTTTTCCCCCAATTTAACAACCTCTCCAGCAGTCTGCATTTGTTGAGATTGGGTTTTTTTATTGCCATCTGCTAATTCAGCTATTTCTACATCATCGTCCCCAATAACTACTTCTTCGCTCTCTTTTTCTGTGATTGAAGGTGGAGGGGCTATATGTTTGGCATCTACATGCAAACAGCCATTGCCCACGCTCTCCGCTCCTACATCCACCTGTTTGGGTTGCATATCGGTAGGAGCAGTGTTGTATACAGGACTAGTGTCCATTGGCTCTTCCTTCATGCAGTCAAGTGGAGTGGCGCATTCCACTGAAAAAGGTATGTTTTGTATGTGTGTTAAGCTACGCTTCCCGTACTTGAGGTGCTACGCAGCTGCTTCTTGAGAGGTGTTTCCCCTGCTAGTGTGGTGTCCAGCAGGTTGAAAGAGTGAGTTTGAGGGTTGAGTCCTTCGTCCACCAGTGCCTGCAACAACAATGCCCGTCTCTTGTACTTTTATCGCGCTTTTTGGGCACACAGGGAATTTTTGAGCGCAGCTATATACGGATCGGTTGTTTCTCGGTATATAATGCCGTCTGATATGACAGAATATTAACTGTAAGGCTGAAAATATGTATACTTTCAAATATCCTCTTCTTTTAAGAAGAAGCAAGTAGCATTCTTCTTTTGTACTTTTTCCCATTTTCGAATGCTCTTTCATAAGAAACTAATGAACTGTGTATTCCGATTCAGCAAAGCCATGCTAATTAAGGCATTTAAAGGAAAGAGAGAAGAAAGAATGAAACAAGTTTCTCAAATTAGAACCTTGCTTTTACCAACCCCAATGATGTATTAAGTTTTTAGCAATCTCTATAAATATTTTTGAAAAAAAGAAGAATGACAGATAAGTTTGGATACAGCCGGCACCAGACATCGTGCAGCCAATAGATGTAATCCATGTAAAAACAAAACAGCAGTGCTTACTGCGTCATATCAGGAAGAGTGTTTACAGTCGAGCACCTCTAAAGCTGTTAGGCGAGTGCCATTTGCCTGTCTGTCTATTCAAAAGCCACAAAAGAAGGCCAATTTGCAGTCTATTGAACGCATCCAGCAACAGGCTTGCTCTCTCTTGAAAATTAATGCATAAAACATAGCTAGGGAAATAGCCAGACCAGAGGATAGGAATATAGAAAGAAGGGTGAGACAAGAAGATTACCCTCCTAACAAGGGAAGAGGGTTGTGTGTGGTTGCACAAAGCGAAGTGAGTGAAGTAAGCAAAAAAAATGAGTAGCTAGCTGTCTGAATAACTCACTGCTTGTCTTCCTCCACACTCCCCCCAATATAAAAGGCTTGACAGCAGTAGTGAAATTCCCACACAACTTCATTAGCAAGAGCACCAAATTCTCCATTGTTCAATTTAAAAAGTCCCAACCGATTTCTATCTCTCTTCAAAATGCCACTTCAAGCACCCAAGGTGGTCAAGCTGAGAATTTCAGGCGGGCAAACCTTACAAACCTTTCAGGCAAACCTTCCAACAGACTCTCTATTCGCTGAAATGGCTAAACAACAAAACTTAATAGACTGTGCTCACAGAGATGGGGGACTAGTGCGCCTATTGGTGGACAATCTTCGGAAAGGGCAAGCAAGTGGTCAAGCAGTATTTTGCCCACCCGAAGAGTTTGATGAGTGGCGCCAACTGATTGCCGAGGCCAAATACTGGCGATTGCAAAATCTGGAAGAGATTATTACAAGTGCAGCTAAAGCAGCCAACACTATATCCGTCGGTTATCATGGAACTTTGGCAGTGGGCAAACAAGGCCATGCTGGCTTAGATATTAACTTCAGGCGAATCCACCGTATCTTGATTTCTGGCAAAGCATGGGCCTGCAGGCAGGTATTTGGAAGAAGTCTGAATGAGACCAGGGACGGAAATATGGACAGCAGCAGGTATACCAGCAGGTTTTACTTGACCCACACCTTTTTGGAACAAGCATTTGATGTGCTAGCTGCGCATAGGTATAAGCTTGTGAGTTCAACCAGCAACAACCCCAATGTAACAACCACTTCAAGTGCAATGGGTGGCGCAGGCAGCAAAAGAGGTGTCTCAGCAGGTGGTGGCAGTCATTCCATGAACAAAACAATGAACGATCCAGAGCTACGCTTTTTGCACTACTCACAGTTTATGTTTGTGAAGTACAGTTGAAGAAAAGAAACTTTTATTGTCGGCAGCAGTAACTTTAGCCGAATTCCCTTACACGGTGGTCTCTCAAAACAACCCCAAAACATATTTTAGCACTTTTAGCACCTTTAATAAACTTTAATTAAAAATTTTAGTTTTTTTTTTCGTCTCCAACGTATGAAGTAACCATTAAAATCCACTCCAGCGGCATGACACATTGTTTGAACGCAAAATTTTCGGTTTAGAGATTCCTCAGGGAATTGGGAGAGCACTGATTAAGGGACTTAAGCCCGAACTCTGTTCAAAATTTTGTTGCAGATAGAGAAATTAGCCTATAGCTAGTTATTATACCACAATTATTGCCAAATAAATTAGTTTAAAATGAATTTAAGACTTTGATTAAAATTAAGAGGGTTTAAAGAAAGCGACACGCTAAATCGAACCTATAACAGAAAACATATTAGAAAAAGCCTTTTAAAAACTACACATAGGTAAGAAAAGATACCAACCTTCTCAAGCCTCTCTATCAATGTTGCTTTCACACCCCCCTTGTCCAGACTTCGCTTTTCAAGCTCAGCTTTAAGCTCTGATACCTTTAAATCTGTGATCAGTTTCCTTGGCTCTGTTTGACATTCTGTAGTAGACATCTAAAAGCCCCATAAATGAGAAAAGCATTGAGTAAGAACAAAAATTTCACGCCATCAAATGAGCGGTGCAACGCAAAATGAATAAAATATCATACACTCAAAAGCACTCCGAAACTTATCTTTATCCCTTTTTTGACACAGATCATTTGGATGTGGGAACACATGAAGCACAAGATAAAAGAGCAACAATAAGACATTTTGCCTACTTATTTAGAAACTCAACAATACTTTCAATAAACAATTTAGGTTTCTCAGCATGAAGCCAATGACCTGCATTAGGAATTTCAACAAACTCAGCACACGGAAACATTTTAAGCATTTCTTTGCGATCGTCCTTGCTGATATAGGAAGAATTGGCCCCATATAAAACAAGAGTTGGTCTCTCGAAACCTTTGGCGGTGGGAGACTTAACAGAGAAGGAGACTGTATGTTCCATATACTCGTGGAGAATTTCCAGATTACATTTCCATCGAAGACGGCTCTTCTGGTTTACATCATTATCAAGATTCGTAAGCAGAAATTGAATAACACCTGAAAGCAGAGTAATGGAAGCAATCAACTAAAACAGTAAACAGCACCATTGTCTTGCACATCCGCTTTCAATTGCTCAGCAATCTCTCTGCGAGACTTATCCAAATCTACGGATTTCATAGCTCTGACGTAGTTCAGGAAGACTGGCGCAACATAAGAACGGCTTGGAACAATGTCTTCGACAATGAGTTTCTCAATTGCTCCATCTTGACTGGCAGAATATGAAAGCGCAAATTGAGAGACTACTTTTCCACCCATTGAATGGCCGAGCAGATGAACCCTATCAAACACAGATTCTTGGAGAACTACATCTCTAATAAACAAATTCAAGTCGTCAACCATTGCATCATATGAGTGCGGTTTAGCATGTGGTGAGTCACCGTGATTTCGGAAGTCGATAGAGTAGATTTGATTGCCCAGCTGCCTTTGCAGCTCTTTGCTCAGAGAATTCCAATTACGCTTTGAGCCAAAGAGACCGTGCCCAATAACAAGAGGATATGTTTTATTGTCAGTTGGAAAACCATATCGCTCAAAAGCCAGTTTTACAGGAGAAGACGAAGATGAAAAACCACAGCGTCGCTGTAATGACACGCAATAAAGAGGATGGCTGAACGGAAAGCGCATAATTGAGACACAATATCCAGAGAAAGAAGACAGATTTTTCTAAATTCAAGAGTTTAAATTCCCATAGCATTAGACAAAATAGCAACTAGGTTGATACGTCCACGGCCAATAAAATCGGCACTAATGGGTTGGGCCTGGTTTTCTTGCCAAAATGAGGTCTGAGATCTTAATTTTTTCATAGAAATTTATCAAAAACATCAAAATCTCATACCTTATTTTGGTAAGAAACCGAAACCCCACTCACTGTACTCAAGGCTTTATTAAGAGCAATAAAAAGTTGACGTGCACAAAAGCAAGAAAATAAAAAGTTGACGTGCACAAGAGCAGGAAAAATTGACAATTAAAGACACTTATCAATCACTGATTACTACATTAGCAACAAAAATCAAGCAAGAGTTAACACTTGGCCACATTCGATTACAGTAATGTAATCTATACAGAGAAAATTGCGGTGACTTAAAAGTTGTTTTTCCCACAAACCCAATCACAAGTTGTGAAGGCTTTCGGTTAAATATTCTGGCTCCCATCTTGCTGTGATTTTTTAGCTCTAGTCCTGGGTAATCTTTTTCTTGTTGTTCTGATTTTCAGCTTTCGGTTAACAATTTTCATTTAAAAACACCTTCGAGACACACCAATAGCCTTCCTTATAAAAAGCTTAGTTGTCCTTTATAAGTTTACTTTTAGTTTACTTGATTGTAATTTCGTAATTTACTGAGCTGGGCAAAAAAAGTCTTTAAATGCATTTATGGTCAAGAGTCTTGCTCGGATTCATGTCGCAACTAAGTCTGTGCACGCATTTCTAACCCTTCAAGCCTCCTACGCCCTCTCCGGGGACATAGAGGACATGGGGTTGAGATGCACACACATACCTGAGACATAAATCACTCGAAAGTGGCTTTGGGTGCATCGATATCAAAATTGACAAAAGATGTCAAAAATTGAGGTAAAAAAGTTGTCGAACCCATCGGTCGGTCGAACTTTTCGGGGTGACGTTAAATTGAGGTTTGTCTGTGCTTTTATTTCACTTAACAAATGTGTACAATATTTAATATTTTGTCCACAAAAGCATCTATTTAGGTAGCCAATTTTGCAGCAAAGCTTAATGGCAGAGGGAATCAAGATGAAATGGGGTGCTTGGGGTAAAAAGTTGAATGAACACGATGAAAATGATTACGAGTCACCAATCATTTCATTAGCCGAAATTATAGCCGAACAAATTCAAAATGTAAGTTTCTCTAAATCGTATCAATCAATGTTTATAAGTACCAACTAATTTACAGGAAGTCGACGAAGAAGATGAAGCTGAAATCAGGGAGATTATGAAAACCACTGGCATTTCGGAACTTGATGATGACGGATGTGAGGTTGTTGACTGTTCCAAGGATTTCGAATTGGCTCTTGAATTGTCTGCTGATCCCGATTGTTCAGGTTTATCACTTTGTTGTCTAAATTTCTAATTAATGTCTTTTGTTGATGTTCTAGTTGATTTGGAATTTGCTCAAAAACTGCAGCGAGAATTCGACCGAGAAGTGGAGTTGTCAGAAAAGTTTAGTCAAAGTAAGAAAGAGTCTGGTGTAGCTAAAGGTTGGCTTTAAAGTTGTAACGATACTATTCATAAACTTTGTCCAAGCTAGTTTTAGCTGTCCTATCCGCCGATCCTTATCGATACATGCACGAAGATGACAGCGGGGAGAGCAGCAAGAGTAGTGATAATGATGATATTCGTGACTTTGCTACCAGTTTACTCTATCGTAAGTAGTTCTTCCTTGCTATTAGTTGCATTGATTTGTTTTTTTAGAAAACAAAGAGCAGGAGTTTCCTCCCTGTGGCTTTATTCAAACAACTGAGGGAGTCATCATCACGAAGCATGATCGTGAAATAAATGACAGAAGAAATTGCAGCAGGGCATTGCAGGTGAAAACAATTCTATTATTGTAAGTAGGTTATTAAATTTGATTTTTAGCTTCCGTTCGGATTACCAACTGGCGATGTTGTTGGTGGTCGTTTATCAGCAAAAGTTCTCAACGATTTAAAGGCATGTAGTAAGGCTGAGAGCAAGCGACAAGTTCGACTGAAAGATAAGGAAGAAAAGGCGTCCAACAATTCATCTTTTGTGGATGCCGTGACTCGACTTATTTTGTTCAAGGTTTGCTGCATCCTTTGGCTACATGTTCATTTAATTTGTGCTGCACTCGAAAAATCTTCATTCTTAGAGATTTCTAACGACCTATCATGGTACACGGTAAATTGCAGGTCGCCAAAATCGAGTCAGTCAAAATAGGGTCGGATAAAATCGGGCGAGCCCATACAATTAATTATTATGTTCATTCCATTATTTTAAATCAGCTTCTTGTGTTCAATCTTGCTGATCATAGTCGCTGGTCTATTTTTATAGAGTGATTCAACTATTTTTTAAAACTTTAGTTCCATGATTATAAAGAGGGGAAAGCCGCAGGTGTGTGAATACGTTTCATCCCATGATTTCGTTGTGGCCGTTAATAGAGAAAAAGTTTTGCAATTAAGCCTTAGGCTTAGGGTTGGCCAGCGCATGTTAGCCGTGAGCAGAAGAGAGAAAACAAAGCTTTAAGAATAAATAAATAAATAAAATATGACTTAGAGTAAAGACCTTGCTGCGATTCCAAAAGCCCGGATGAATGTTCTGGCCCGATTTTGTCCGACTAGACTTTATCCGACCCGATTTTGTCCGACCCGATTTTGGCGACCCGCAATTTACCCGCGACCTCTATCATTATTAAAGGTTGTTAAAATTTCAAAATTTAACTAGTAATCGTCTAGTGGTGCAATAATGGTGAGATCGACCGAATCGAAGAAGTTATTGCGGTGGGTAAAGAATCAGCTGTCCTACATGCTATCTCTGACTGTAACAGGCCTGCAAATCAGCAACGGGATGGTGCAAGCAATTCCTACGAGGACTCTGTCGCCGGTGATATCAAAACAAATGACAACATAAGAGAACTACCCTCGTCCTTGGTAGCTGCCAAGACCGTCCACTACGCCATAAAAGTCTATAAAACATCATTGACTGGTTTCAAAAACCGATCTGAATATGTTAAGGCATGTTTTTGCATTTTATGGAGTGGATTGAGAAATTGTGTTTCTAGAATGACTTTCGTTTTAAAAACCCAAGGAGCGTAATGAAGATATGGGCGGAAAAGGAATTTATGAACTTGCAAAGGTGGTTTCTCTAAATGTTTTTAAATATTTGATTTGAGTCTTTTGCAGATTGAAGCGTGCAAATGTTTTGTGCCCTACGCCTATCCGTCTGAAAAAGCACGTCCTTTTGATGTCATTGGTAGCATTTTGTGTATTTTCATTCGTCTTTTTATTTGTCTTTTTTGATCGGAGAGGATGGGCAAGCAGCTCCAAAACTGAAGGACGTCACATGGACGAGTGAAGATATGCCAACAAAAGAAGCGGTTTTCGAACAAGCCAAACGAGTATTTTTCGATTCTTAAAAAGCTTGGGTTCATTCCTTTGTTTAAGTTGATTATTCAAATCTTTAAAACATGCAGTCTTGTACATGGAGACCTGAGCGAGTATAACTTGGTAATAATTTGTGACACGTTGAGAAAACAACTTCCTAATAGCTTGTATTTCCAGCTTTTCCATCATGGATCTGTTTATGTCATTGATATGGCTCAGGCTATGGACACAAGTCATCCGAGGTCACTTGAATTCCTTTTGCGCGATGTAATTCTTTCAAAGTCCTCCTCACTTAAGCAGTTTTATAGTTTGTATTTTGAGGTTACAAATGTTTTGGACTTTTTTGGGAGAATCGGGACGGAAAATCTACCGGAACTGCACGATTTTTTCAACGAAATAACAGGAATTGAGTTTGATAAAACGAAGGATTTGCATACTCAGGTAAGTATATGAAATGTTATTTGTTTAAAAAATTAAATACAACTGAAAGGTTTTATAGGTAGAAAGCTTTGAGACCGAAAATAGGAACTCCTGTATGCGTCGTAATAAAAGCCGGCCAGCTGATTTAGAAGTTCAACTTTGTAATGCCGAAACCAGGAATGAGGCAGGATTTGCAGAAAATGAATATAACTAGGTCAAGTGCCTTTTATTGTAGAAACTTTCTGGAATTATATCTGGTGAATGTAGTTTTGCACCGTAAATGTCTGCTACGTGAATATATTGTTGGATAAAAAAATTACAGTAGAAGGTGATAACTTGCTTTAATGCGAATAATTTATTAGGCACATTTGCAAAACCTGATTGGTTGCGATAACACAACCAATATTTTTTAGTGCCTGGATACCAGAAAAGATGGGATTTAAACATAGTTTTTGCATCAAGAGTCATTTTCAAGCGATTTTCTTCAAGAGATTATGTTTTATTTAAAAGGAGGCGTGGGTGAGGAACCTCAATTCTACGCGGGGTCTTGGCTGCCGAAATAACAAAATCCGTCAATCTATCAAGGCAAAAAGTCAAGAATTTTTTTGCCCAAAAAGTGCTCCAATGTGTCTTCCCAATATTTTTTGCCTTTTTTTTTTATCGTTTTCAGCAGTTACAACCGCTTTAGAACATCATTTCCGGTCGTTTGGAGCCAGTACCACATGCCGTAGTTTAGCACATTTAACAAAAGTCGGGCCGGGCGTTGGACCGGGAATTTTTTAATTCATCTGACAGGGCATCTGGATAAAACGGCGGACATATCAGATATTGGATTGGATGTTCATTACATTCCCGCAATGTACATTAATGCACTAATGAACATATAAAAGTCTGCCTTGTGGAATCTCTGTGATAATACAGTCAACCCTCAATTTAACGTCACCCCGAAAAGTTCGACCGACCGATGGGTTCGACCACTTTTTTACCTCAATTTTTGACATCTTTTGTCAATTTTGATATCGATGCATCTAATACAAAAAATTGTAAAGATTCGGAATTTGTCAGTCTTTTTTTTTTAAACCAGCATTATTGCCGTCAATAAAGCCAAATCTCTGTTTAATGACACTTACTTTTAAAAAAAGGATGTCGTTAAACCGAGGTTTGTCCTTTTTTTTGGGAGAATTCTTGAATTGTCTAAAGAAGATTGGCAAATTTAGAATCCTTATGATTTTTCAACTTAGAGAGTCTCTAGGAACATCAATATTGGCGAAATATGTCATAAATTGAGGTAAGAATGGTTAAACTTAGTGGTGGGTCGAACTTTTCGGGGGCTACTTAAATCGAGGGTTGGTGGTACTTAAAAAAGATTCACAACTTTTTTGAGAGAAATTTGTCTCCATCTGGGCAGCGCTCCATACTCTACTTTTGTGTAGCCGAAGGTGAGTTCAAAGTCGGCGTCCGTTAAATATCTTTCTAGATGTTTGGTATCGCAACCTTTTGGCAAATTTCTTAGTTTCAGCTCTTCGATGGTTCTTGATTTGGTCCTTTCATGCAGCAATTCTTCCAGTGGTCTTGGTGCACTTGGCCCATCGCATCCATCCGGCAAAACAGGCTGTAAAAAGTATGTTCTAAAAATTAGTTTGGTCAAGTACAACTATGCTGAAACCTTTGTCCATATAGGGAACAAGGCTTTGAACTCATCTGGCTCAGCTCCCTCACTAACGACGATAGCTGTACTTTTTTCGGATGTTTTCTTTCGCCAAAAGGCATGTGCTACTCTCAATGCAAAGGTGGTTACCGGCCCAGTGTTTTCCGCCCAGACCCATAAGTGATTGCCCTGGTCCACAAGCATACAATCCCTGAAGAAATCCTTAAGATAATAAATTCATTCTTTTTTGCAGAAAACCTTAAGTCCGACTGGCGAAAGCAGAAATTGATAGCTTCACAGCACCTAGCTGAACTAAAAACTTCTTTAAAAGTGGTTAATAACATTTTGGTACTACTGTCTTAAACCAAAATAATCCACTAGAGTCAACATTTTGCTATCATTTACCTCAATTCGTGCCCTTCGTTTCCGTATATACGAATGAGTCTAGGGTATATATTCCATCCTTTAGGTTTTAGCACAAAAAAATTGTTGTTTTGTCTTTCATATTTTAGGTCCTTATAAGCGGATTCATCAAAGTTCATCTCCCTCAGTCTAGCCATTTTTATAGCCAATTGTTTGCTCGCTTCTAAAACCATTTCAGGACAGTCATCTCCTTTCCACACAGCTATTTGCCGTTTTTCTTGCACCACTTGAATGTAAGCAGCCTGGCTTCTGAATTCCACTGGCATGTAAAGTTCTTCAGCACTGTACAACATTGGATCTTGACCACCGATGATAAGGAACCAGCCGGTCTCTGCTCCCTTGATCACCATCGTGCCACCCAGAAGACTGAGAAAAATGGCCGGCTCAAGCCCCTGTTCCACTCTGATGTGCTGTTGTCTGGCCTTGTCATGGTCTCTCAATGCTAGAGAACATTTGCTCTGGTCCTTAATGGAAGAGCGAGAGCCCAGCCAGTAGAAGAATACTTGTCTTGGACGTCCTGTCTTATGGTTAGGACAGATCCTTTGGCCAATCAATTTGTGAACACCTGAAAGTTTTAGTCTCAAATTAGGGTTAAAAAACTATTTTAAAGGGTTTGAGGGCTGTATAAGGGAGGGGAAGGGACAAGTAAGGTGCCACTCTCCAGGAAAAGCGAAGATCTTGAACATAGTTTCATAACATAATCTCAAAAATACATACAAACCTTTTCGCTCCACCCTATAGTTCCACTCAAGCACATAACAGCCTTGATCATCAAACTCCTCCAATTTGTCCAGTTTTGTGAGCTGTTCTCCGTAAAGTCGGTAGAAGAGCAGCGTCTCAGTAAACAGGTTCTCATCAGTATGCCTTAAGTCAAGTCCCTCCAAATGGAGCACATTGGTGGATGGGGGTTTGGAAATGGGGAATGAAGCAGCCAGCCGAGTAGCCATCTCTTCCTCTTCCTTCAAAAGTTCAAAACCAATTGAGTGGCTGGAGAAGGCAGAGGTGAATCTTCGGGACTGGTCTAGTCCTAGCTTAGAGGCAGCAGGCATACTCCAGCGACAATCTATGAGCTGTTGGCTGGAGGGAGTGGCTTTTTGGATGTGTTCAGTGGCCGGCCAGTCATAAAACTTGTGGCGGAACAGACAATCCACCACGCCTTGGCTGATTTTGCGCTGAATGGTCCAATTGGCTGATGTTGACTGTTGACTGGTTGAAGGGATGCAGAAGAGTTGGTGAGAAAGTGTAGAGAAGGAGCTTCTCCTCTGTAGAAAGTCAAAGTAATCCACAAGGCATGCTACTTTTCCTTGCATCAGATATACTTATTTATGCATCAGATGTGCTTTTCAAGGGGTACATTATCCAAAAGGAATTATGGTTATTTCTGGGGTGTCCGTGACCAAAGTGATACAGGATTGGTTACAAAATTGGACTTTTGCTTTGCTTCCCCAAGGTAAGCAATCTTATATTAGGGAATCCTACCATGTTTTGGTTACTGGAGCTGGGCAAAAGGAGTCTTTAAATGCATTTAATTTTAGACACAATCTCCTACCAGTTGTTTCGCCTGTTCAACAGCACTTGTGATTAACTGCCGTTCTGCACTCCTGCCAATCCACACATACACTTCAGTGACAAAATCAAAAACAAGTATCTAAAATGGAATATATTAGACCCTGGTTTTGACCAGACCTGTGCCGGCCTGCGAAACAATCCTCAGGAGTGGAGACCGATTCCTCCAACGGAGGAATCGGTGATGGCTGACCTGAAAATTGTCCTCCGCTTCCGGTCCTAAAAAGGAAAAATTTTTTAGGACCGATAGCGGAGGACAATTTTTTTCTAAATCCAGGCATGGTTTTAATCCGTCGTTTCAGGTTAGCCAAGGTTTATCTATCTATCTATCTTCACCTTAGACGCATCGAAATAGATGGCAGTGGGAGGCTGCCCCTGGGCAAGCACTTGCATCCTGCTGGCATCCAACACCTCATAGACCACATCTTCCAAGTAATCAGGCTGCTCCTCTTCTACACTCACTTCCTCTACTTGTCCAACACATCCAATAGCTTTATGAAAAGCTGCCAGAATGCTGGGATTATCATTGGCAATCTCGAGGCGAGAGGCAGAACACGCCATTTCTTTTCCAGCAATTACCTCATAGCCAATCTGTGAGACCTTGGCTCGCTCTGACACACTGGACTTCTCAGAGTTGAACACAATCAATCTTGCACGAGTGACCAACAAGTAGGAGGCCGTTTGCAAACACTTGCCCGAGGGAAAGATCAGCCGTACACTCATCTCTGATTGTCTGTTCCCTGAAAGTGTGGTTTTGAAGAAGTAAGTGGGTCTGTGTGGAAAGTGCAAAGCAGAGCTGCATCCGTTCTGAAAGTCCCTTCGAAGCAGTTCATTGCTGAATTTCTTCCTAATCTTTTAGCCCCGTCTTATATCAATGACAATGATATCAATGATAATAATAATGATAATAATCAATGATATGATGCAAAGGAAAATTTTCTCTAGCCGTTGCGGCCATTCTCAAACCCAGCACTTTGAACAAGTTCGATTCTTATATATCCTCCATATTTTTCAGACCTTCGCTGTCATATTTTAACAGCGTTATTTTTGGTTCTCTCTGGTACCAGTGCCAGAGGGATAGGGCCGTTAGGCCGGGGGGTTTACCTTGGGGATTCCTGAGGATCCTTGGGGATTCCTGAGGATCCTTGGGGATTCCTGAGGATCCTTGGGGATTCCTGAGGATCCTTGGGGATTCCTGAGGATCCTTGGGGATTCCTGGGGATTCCTGGGGATTCCTGGGGATTCCTGGGGGTTCCCGGGAGGTCCTTGGGGGTCCCGGGAGGTCCTTGGGGGTCCCGGGAGGTCCCTGATGCCAACTATAATATCTTTTATCGTTAAAGTTCTAAATATGTTCTCTGTCACTAGCATGTAACTCCCCCAGGTATCCCTTAGGATCCCCAAGGATCCCCAAGGATCCCCAAGGATCCCCAAGGATCCCCAAGGATCCCCAAGGATCCCCAAGGATCCCCAAGGAAACCCCCCGGCCTAACGGCCCTACCCCTCTGGCACTGGTACCAGAGAGAACCAAAAATAACGCTGTCAAAGCATGACAGCGAAGGTCTGCTAAATATGGAGGATATATAAGAATCGAACTTGTTCAAAGTGCTGGGTTTGAGAATGACCGCAAGGGCTAGAGAAAATTTTTCCTTTGCATCATATCATATTTGAGAAAAAGTGGGATTCAGATGACCGGAATTCGTACGAATTCTGGTTCGGTCTCCGGCGCTAGGGGGTTTTGGGGGCTCTAGGT
>BBSZ01006405.1:0-14615 GCA_000981365.1 Subanguina moxae | reverse complement strand
TAAATCACAATAGGGTTGGAAACATTTTGGATTCGAAACATACCTTCCAAAACTCCAGTGGATCCTTTTCCGAGTCGATGCATCTTTGCCTGTTGTACGCCTTCATTTCGATCATTGCATCACTGACTTGCTGGTCTTTTTTTTGAATTGGGCCATTTCTTGCTCCATTTACTCCTTCTTGGCTTTGTGCGCTTAAAAATTAAAAATTGAACGACATTGCGATATTTTTGGAATTTGCGATGCGATATGCGATATTTTGAAATGTTTGCGTGCGATATTGCGATGCGATATTTTTGGTTCAAATTTATTGCGAGCGATCGATATTTGCGATGCGATATATCGATCGTGGCCAGCTCTACTTGTTTCCTAATTATTTTGCTCTTGGATAGATTGTTTTGGCAATCGAATAGAACTAAGACTTGCCAATGGCATTTTTAATCGTAATTTTGTGGGTCATATTTTCAATTGTCCTTTAAAATAAAATTTTTCTCCTTTAAATTCGCAAATTTGTACTCCTGTGCACTTCAAAATAAACAGAACGCCAAAAATTTGAAAATGGTCCGTGCTTTAAAATTAAACTATAATTAAAATTTACATTTTTGGCGATTTTCTTGGCTGTATGCTATATATACAAGGCCAATTACTTTGTCAGAATAGAGCCCGGGATAGGTTGCACCCAGACTCGACTGTACACTAAAAGTGGCCTCAGTAAATTAAATCAATCAAAGCGACAACTTGAACAACTGTTGACAAGATGTGCAACTTTTTACGTCAGAAACCACATACATGATTAGGAAAAGAGTCAGAGAAAAATTATCTTGTGCTGTTTCCCGCTTTGGGTGAGTTCAAACACATTTACTTTTCTTCTTCTATTGGGTAATTCTCAGAGTATGAAAAGTGGAAGAAAAGTAAACTAATAGTGTTATGTGTTAAAGATGCAAACGACTTTTTATCATTAAATTTTGTTGGTGCTTTTTTATTTTTTTATTCAAATGCGTATTAGGGTACTGGTTAATTAATGAAATATATAAAAAGGTTTTTAGGCAAAGAAAATACATGTTTTTTTTATTACAGTCGAGTCTCGATTTAGTGTAGGCGATGGGACCGGAAAAAATATACACTAAATCGAGATTACACTATATCGAGTATATGGTTTATGCAAACCAACCAAACCCGAATAAAATATACACTTAATCGAGACTGCACTAAATCGAGTGTATGGTTTAAGCTATTTTAATCCAAACCAACCAAACCTGAATAAAATATACGCTAAATCAAGGTTTACACTAAATCGAGACTCGACTGTATTGATGATTCAACAACCAGTTTATTAAGTACTGCTCTAGTAAGAAAGCATTTCAGAATATAAGAAAAGCTAATAATAAAAGAATAAAATAAAAAAGGTTCTAAAAATTGGACGACATTAATTAGATGTTTGGACACTACGGCGATATATCCCCCCTCTAACAAGGCAAATATTGAAATTTTCGACTTCTCAAAAACCGACTTTCTATGACGAGAAAGTGTGGAAAACAACCTTTTTAGGGTATAAAAATGGGTGTAGTAGATTAATTAAAACACACTTTAAAAAATTTTTTGGTGAGGGGGGATATTGTAATAGAGCCACTTTTTATTTTTTCTTATTCCTTTTTGTAATTCTTAAAATAAAATTTGCTCTAGATTGTTTTTCAAATTGCTTAAATTACTAGATTGTCAAAGATATCCTAGTAACTTATCTTGCAGGCATAATGCCGTCGTCCACAAACAGCCAAAGTAATGGGCTTGGAATACTTCCTAGGTGGCTCTTTAAAATTATTACTGCCTTTCTACTCTCCTTTGTTGCACTTCCTACCCACACTAACATCAGTGCAGAAGAGTTTGATTACAACGTTGGAAATCTCGAAATATTTTGTCCTGAGCCAAAGGGTTAGATCCGTATCAGTACGAGTAAGACTCCAATTTTTCATATTTAATATTTTGAGATCAATGGCTTTTGGTCGGAGTAGGATGCTTTAAACAAGTAGACACGAAGCTACGAATGAACTGGCACAATGCGAATGCTTTCTGCAAACGACCAGAGTAAAGATTTAATCAACTAACAGTTTACTAAATAATTTTTGCATTAACAGAAATAACAATAGCCAATTGTTGGAGCTTCAGGACTGGTTTCTGCACTATCAACTTAGTCAACAGCTTTCTAAACAATCTTTAACATCTTCTGCAAAACTTTTGGGTGACTTGGAATTCTGGACTGGCTGGCGTGTCCAAGTAGTTAAACAGGGTGAACTTCCTCAGCATTTGCTAAGTGCAGCAAATTCTAAGTTAGAACCTAGTGTCTACAATCCTCTTTGGTCTTCACTTGAGCCGCAGCTGCTCAGTGCCACTGAGGGTTGGTGGTGTATTTCTTGGCTTGCTGACTTGCAATCTCCATTGAAATATGGGTGGAAAATCAGATCTTGCTCTCTTCAACTCACTATTATTTGCCAGACTTTTGTGTGCTATTCTGGTGGGAAATTTAAAATAATGATTACAATAACTGGCGTAACAAAATTCTTGGACGGACTTTTAAACTTATTTTTAAAATAATTGAAAAAAATAATTGTTTTTTTGAAAAAAAAAAATCCAAATAATAGGTTTTAACGGGTGTAACAAAAGTTCGGAACGGATTTTCAAAGGCTTATCTTCTACTATTATTATCGTTACATTTATAAAAACTTAGTACCATTCGATAGCCCCAGAGTCTCCTCTTTCGACTGACATATCACATGTTTATTTCACTCAACAAAATGACCACCATTTGCATCAATACATTTCTTCAGTCGTTTTGGAAAGTTGTCAATGGCTCTCTGAATCATTTCTTGTGGAATAGTGTCCCATTCCTTCACCAGAGAAGCTTTCAGCGCAGCAATCGACTTGTGGGGTTTGGAGCACGCTTTCGATTGTAGGTAGGCTTTCCCGTCTTTGTTTGCGTTTGCGACACGAAATTTGTTCTCTCTTTTTTTTTATCGGCTGAATTGGTTGTTCTTGTTTTTTATTTTTGTTTTCAGATGTGCTAGTCAAACCTCGTGGATGATGCAGCCGAGAAACCTATGGGCCATTAGATAAGTCTATTAATTTTTCATTAGCCGTTTCCTTCTTTGAGAATTTTTTAGGTTTCGCGATCAAACATTTTTCGTAAGTAGGCTTTTACATAACAGAATATTTTTTTGTTGTCGGCGCGTTAAAAATTTCGACGTGTCGAGTCGAACGTTGAAAAATATCGGCTTTTTGACTTGGAAAGCCTAATGATAGGTCAAATGACATCTGGATCTTGAAGGCAAAAAGCTTATAAACACAGAATTCGAGGTCATGGTGATGAGATAGGCTCTTGTTATTGCTCCATTTTCTTGTTCATAGAGAATGTGGTTTTCAGATGCCCAACGAAATCACAGAACTTTGGACACAACGATAGACGTCGACAATGATCGCACGACAATGGATCGCGCAATGGAAGCAGCAAAATGATCAGACGTTGCAAAAGCTTGAAACACTCGTCAAAAGCCGGGAAGTAATAAGCCTAATTGTTCGGGCATCCGGAAACCACATTTTGTATGAGCAACAAAATGAAGCAGTAAAAAAGCCTATCTTATCACCATGACTTCGAATTCTGTGTTCATCTGCTTTTTGCGTTTGAGATCCAGCTGTCATTTGACCTGTCATTAAGGTTGTCGAATGAAAAATGAAGAAACTTATCTAATGGCCCATATATTTTTCGGCTGCATCATCCACGAGGTTTGACTAGCCCGCTTGAAAACAAAAATAAAAAACGAAAACAACTAATTCATCCGATAAAAAATAGAGAAAAAAATTTCGTGTCACGAACGCACACAAAGACGGGAAAGCGCGAAAAAAAGTAATTTAAACGAAATCAGCTGGTTCGCGCCTTTTTTTTTGAAAAAATATTTTCTCCATAGGTTACCATGCCCCTTTAAGAATTTGATTTTACTGTATTAAACAGCCCCCACCCCTCAAATGTAACTGCCACAAAATACGTGTATCATCGTCCCCTAACCTATTTTAATGCCCTAAAAACGATAAAGCGAGTCGTTTTGGCCCGGTCCTTTGCGGTTAAGGCAGTTTTTTTTGCAACCCATTTGTGCTAATTTGTCGCCTTTTTTTGCCCTTTTACCATATTTTTCTAACTGGGATATGGCAAAAAAGGCCTGAAATGCATTTATTTCTCCAGAATCTTGCTCGGTTTCGTCTCACAGGTAAGTCTGTGCGCGCATCTCTAACTCTCAAGCCCCCTTACGGGGGCGACGGTGGCTCGAGTGCTTGTAGTTGAGATGCGCACACATACACACCTGAGAGAAAAATCACTCGAGAAGCAGCTCTGGACGCATTGAAAATAGCATGCATGCCAGAGCTTCTTTATGCGGTAGAGCCCAGTTGACAAAACTATGTTCAAGATCTCTTTTCCTGAGTGGACTTTCCTTAAAAAGTGGCCTCTTACTTGTCCCTTCCTTTCTCTATACATCCCTTAATCCCTTTAAAATGGTCGAAAAATGCTTCTTATATGATCATTGTACCTAAAAAACCCAAGTACTTTTGAGGGTGGGGATATAAACGCTTGGAGGAAGGTATAATACTCTATTACCAAGACTTTTGATTCAGCATTTTAGAAGGCAATGGAGCACCTCAATATCGGTGTGCCGACAACAGCGGGTGCATTGCACGATCTTCTCTATGTGATAACATGCAGGACTGCTCCGATAATGACGATGAAACGCCTCCTAACTGCGTTTTTGAGTGTCAGCAAGAATCAACTGATATAAGCTCTTCATATGGGAATATCTTCACGCCCGGTTTTGTAGCTGATGCAGATAAATTTAATCTAACTAGCAATAATGTTTGTGAATGGACAATAAAGCAGGATCCTGGTGTGCGGCTCAAATTAAATGTTAGTTTTTTTTTTGAAATTCGTCCACTCCGAACACCCTGTTCTTTAAATTAAGCATCCGTTTTTCGTTGCAATCATATTTGGCTCTAAAATTGGATTAAATTTCGGCACTTATGCCGTTTACGCTAACCTAAGAAAAAGGATCTGTGGATCAAACTTCTTGGGGTGGTCATTATAGAGAGGATTGACTAGATATGAATCAACAATTTCGGCCATAAGTCAAAAATAATTCCTCCAACACATTCCAAGATGTAATGTAAGAGAAGTTCACGCTTAGTTCCAATCTCTTTCTTGTGTCTCATCTTGATTCAATTCGTTGTGTTTTGGTCTCAGGATCGATAAAATTTTCAGAATAATTTACAGTGAAATGTTGATATCTTTCTGGCAAGGTCTATTCCCCCTTTTATTCCACATAAGCAAAAAAAAACACGTGCAGTGAAACCTCGATTTAACGCACCACCCCCGCCCCTGAGACCAGCCCTAGGGAGCCGTTGAATCGGGGGTTTGGTTACTGATATTTTGTGAGGGGGCAACCGAATTGAGCCGAGCGGGGGAGGGGCCGTTAAATCGAGGTTTGACTGTAGAGCAAAAAACATAAAAGAGCAAAAATGAAAAATGGGCGTAAACGGCATAAGTATTTAAATTTTATTTGTATCGAAAATGTCTAATTTTGTATCTTGATCGTCAAAATTTCCTATATTCTAAGGGCAGATTTAACAAAGGAAATGCTCACCATTTTGAAAAATATTAATAATCGAGGAGCTGCAAGCATTCGGGAATTATAAGCGTTGGGATGTTTCCCTGTCGGGGAGCTAAGGAAATTTGCTTAATGAGATGGTTGTGTCCCGTTAAAAGCATTTATTTCAGTTTATGGCAGTAAACATAAGCTGTAACGACAGCGAACTATTGGTAGAAGAGTTGGATTCAGGCGAAAAATTCCCTGTTGCTTTGTATAATCAGCCTATGTCATTTGTTAGCTCCGGCAGCAAGCTTCGAATCAAGTATAAACCATCAAAAAGGGATCAAATGACTGGTAAGAAGAGTGGATTTCACCTTCAGTATTCAACGGAAGGTAATTCCTAATGGAATGAACATGATATCAGGACCAACTTTTTGTGGGCTTTAGAGTCTTCCAGTTGTGTGCGCAAATTTAAGTCTTGGAATGGCACTTTCTCGCCGCTCAAAAGAATATTGGACACAGGCAAATATAGAAGTGCAACCGACTGCATTTGGACCATAGACAACAATGCTGGGCAGGTCATCTCTATAAAGGTTGGCTGTGTTCTACTCTTTCTTTGCTTTCTGCTTATTTCTCTGTTAAGATTCTCTATTTTCGACTAGCAGTAGGAGACTGGCTCGCCATTTTTGATGGTGATTTGCAAGAACAGAATCTGTTTGGCAATTTTACCCATTCAAACCTACCTCCAGTGGCTTTTTTGTCAGTAGCTAGGGAAATTAATTTTAAATTTTGGGCTTCTCCTAATACTCCTGGAGAGCAGGGCTTTCAGGTGAACTTTGAAAGATGTGAGTCTACTCTAATTTGACTCAAGTAATTTTTTTTTGTTAAGCCTGCAAAGGTCAATTGATTAGCTCAGCATTTGGAGTGGTTGAGTCGCTGAATTTTCGCTTCAAATCTGTGAGAAATGCGAGTGAATACAAGTGCTCCTGGCTAATCAATGTGCCCTGTCCCAATGGAAAAAGTTGTGCTTTTACTATCTTTTTTGACTATTTGGATCTGCTTAATGTGGACGAGATTATAGTAAGGATTCTAATCGACTAAACTTCCTATTATGTATTTAAGGAATAACCGAGTTTTTGACCGAGTTTAGCTTTTGAAACGTACAAAAAGCGTACTTTAGAGCGCGGCCGACCATTTTTAGAAAAAAATTTCACCAAAAATCGACTTTTGCCTTCGGATACTAAGGTAAATATTTTTCCAAAATCACCCTCGTATCCATCTGTTTACTTTTTATAGTGTTTTAAAGTGTTTTTCGAACATAGTATCCCTTGGACGGACTCTCTCTAAACTCTCTAGCCCCGTTACTGACGCTAGAGAGTTAGAGATGCGCACACATCTCTTATCTGCGAGATGAATCCGAGCAATACTATTGATCATAGAATGCATCTATAGGCACTTCTTGCCCTCATCCTGTAAGGAAGACGGGTGAAGAGCCCTTCAAATTAGTGGCCCCTATCATTTTCTTCCCCTCCCAATAGCCCTTATTCTCGTCAAAGTTATTATATTATTATTATGTCTCAGGTATGTGTGTGTGCGCATCTCAACCCCAAGCCTCCAAGCCCTCAACGTCTCCGGAGGAGGCGTAGGAGGCTTGAAGGGTTAGACTAATTTCCGCCCTATTTTTTTGATCCTGTGCCAATTGACTACAAATCTTTCAGATCGCTTCAAAATTTTCTTTATGGAAAGGAATTTGACATAGAAAAATATCAAAAAAACTATGAATTTGAAATCCCGTCTGGCCCGGAGATAACATGATCCCCTTTGAGTAATCTACCCCTTGAAAACCACATCTGATGCATAAGAAGTATATGTAATGGAAAAACAGATCTGATGCAAGGAAAAGTATATCTGATGGTACCATGTTGAGAAAAACATGGTAAAAGGTCAAACGGGAGAAAAATTGCAGAAATGGATTGCAGAAAACACTGTCTTAACCACAAAGGACCGGGCCAAAACGATTCAATTCACCGTTTTTAGGGCCCTAAAATAGGCTAATGGCGTATGATAAACCCTTTATATAAACTAAAAAATTTAATATGTTTATACACAAAATTCAGCAAAACTCATTACAATTTGTATTCAGCTCAAAGAACCTGACCAAGATGTTACCAACATTCGGTCATCCATCGGGTTAACTCCTCAAAAGTTTGATCATAAATATAAGCAGTAATCTTAATTCAGCATTCCCCAATTTTTCTACCGGTCCAGCACTTCTAGTGTAGTGCTCTCTCTGCGTTCGGTGTCCCGAAAATTCTTTATCAAGTTTACCTTTTCTGTGGGTAAGTGTTCGATCTTTAAAAAATCAAAAATACATTTTTCCCGTTCTTTGAGACTGTCCTCAGCTGTCAGATGTGCTTCCCACACATTTTCTGATCCCATCAGTCTCGTCTCACAAAAGTCAACCGTACAGAAGTCAAGTGGATGTGGTCTGTGCATCCCTTTCGAGAAGCTCTCCTCTAATGTCTATAGTTTGTGGGGATGCTGGTCAATGGGACACTAAGGCATTAGCTGCTTGCAAAGGTACAAAATTGTCGTTTTTCGAAGATTTCTCTTAACTTATAAATGATCTGATTAATGGCATTATCAGACCCCAGGGACTACACTTAGGCAGACAGCTAAGGCTTAGGGTAAGCCAGCCTAAATTAGCCGTGAACCACTAAACATAGGTGAATAAAATTATACGTTGGGTCTCGGCTGACCTACGCTTTCCTGCCTTAGGGCTCAGACTTAGCTAAAGACTTAGTTGTATGCCTGAGGTCTGAAAGTACCTTACAAATTTTTTTTCCCCTCCCTCTGATCCCTCTGATGTCTTGGGGCGCAAAGCAGCCGAAGGCCTCTTAAGAGTATACAATCTTGAGTACTTATGAATATCACATTCTCAGTTTAGCTGACCAAAATACGAGCAAGGACTGCATTGTACCGTCTATCAAAGACGGGTTTGTCACCAAACTGGATCGCCGACTGGGTCATTTGTATTACCAGTGTGACTACAGTTTCACCAACACAACTTCGAGTCTCACAACATGTGTCAATGCTCAATGGACACCTACGCCAAAGTGCGAAGGTAAGCCAACATTTTTATTTCCACACTTCTACATACATACAACCATTCATTAAACTATAAACTTGCAAAATTTTGACTTTTAGCTTACCGTAAATCCTCTAATAGACGGCCACCCTAAATTCAAAAAAACTTGTGTGGCATTGTGTTCTTGACCTATATTTTGTTGGTGTCTTCTGGGCATTCTAACTATACTAAAGCGCCACTTCTGTGCGGGACTCAACACCACGGGCGGAGAATTATCACAACGGGCAAGGACTTATGTGTTTTCTGCGCCACACAAAAGACGCTTTCTATCGGCGCCTTCCATACTAAACACTAAAGGTCAGGTCTTATGGTTAATATAAGTTAAAAGTAGGGCAACTCAAGAGCATGGGGAGAATAAAAACCACAAACTCAACTCCACGAGTGGGACCATAAATATGGTGCCATACATACACCCTTCCGGGTGATGCGGCATTTGCCACAGCGGAGCTTTCTAGTCTTATATACAAAAATGCAGCCTACATTTTAAGCTACATTTTGATTACAAATTGTTTGGAAGACACCAGCAAAACACATGTAAAAAACACTGCCACAAACCAGTTTTTTTTTTGAATTTAGGGTGCTAGCCTATTAGAGGATTTAGGGTATACAGTCAAACCTCGATATAACGAACCCCCGATATAACGAAGCCCTCGATATAACGAACATTTTGCTTGGTCCTCAAGGGTTTGTTACGCAGTCAAATCTTGATATAACGGACCCCCGATATAACGAAACCTTCGATATAACGAACATTTTAGCTGGTCCCCAGGGGTTCGTTATATCGAGGTTTGACTGTATATAAAATTCTTTTAAATGCGACCCCTAATTGGATTTCCCAAATTTTTCCTCATTTTTAGCTTCTTATGCAATTCTATTTAATCAAAAAGCTGAAAAATTTCTAAATTTTCAACATTTTTTAACAATTACCATCTTGACTAGAAAAAAAAAACAGGTCTTAGTCTGGATTGAGATTTCATATTACTGAAAGTTTTTTCATGGCAGAATGGGAGACTTTTTTTTGAAGAACAATTTAGATATTCCAAAGCTTTACAATTTTTGGTTTTTGAGTCATCAATGTTAGAATCGGCAAAATACTCAAAAAAAAAGGATAAATAAATAGACGGACCGGTGACCAAACACAGAAAAACAACTAAAAAAGTTATATTTTGGAGCCAACAATTGAACCAATTTTCGGACAGGTTTTTTCACTGATTTGTCTAGATATATCTACAACTTTTTAATATGTAAGATTAAATTGTGCTCAGCGGTTTTTTCAGACGATGTACTAATGGCAAAATAGTTAAGCTTTTAGGAAAAAAAATTACGGGTTGTTGTTTCGATTCCGCCAAGAAACATATAATTTATGTTAGAACTGATGTTAAAACATTATTTAAAGAATGGGTTTCTGCATTTGGGTAGCTGTACACCATAATTTATGCGGTAATTTTTTAAGAGGAATATTTCTTACGCGATAACATACTTATTTGCAGCACTCGTTTTTGAAAAAATTTCTTTTTTAGACATTTTGGTAGGCAAAAAGACTTGAGGAATCCAAATCTGAAAAGAGAATTTCAAAAAGAGGATTGTTGCTGAGATATTATCAAAAGTAGGAGAAAAAAAGGATAAAAACAACAAAAATCATATCTCAGCAATCGAGCCCCTTTTTGGAATTCTGTTTTCAGATTCGGATTCCTCAGGTCTCTTTGCCTATCAGAGTGCCTCAGAATAAAGAAATCCTTTGAAAAATGACTACTCTAAATGAGTACAAGTAAATTTTTGTGGCGTAACAAAGTGACCGCTTAACAAATGTTTCTCTTAACAAATTGTCGCTTAAATCATGGTGTACAGCCCAATTGGGCACCGAAAAGGAGTCTATGACCAGTTAGCCACACTTTTTAATTTTTTTCCTAAAAAACAATTTTGGAATAAGAAAAGTGTTTTTAAATATAGGATTTTTATTAACAGTTTTCAAGAAAAAATTTGAAAAAGTGTGACGAGCTGGCCACTCTCCCACCATAAGGAGTCAAACTTGAACTACTTATTTGTACAGCTGGTATTTATTTCTTCATCAAAGTCAAAAATTCTTCGCGTGTCTTGGGGTCATCTCTGAAGACACCTAGCATGCAGCTGGTGGCTGTTATCGCATTTATCTTCTGCACTCCTCTCATCACCATGCACCTGAAATAAGGCAAGATGTGGTTATTCAACAATTGTAATTACTTTGTTAAAGGGATATTCCATTGCTGATGGGAATTTTTAAAAGAAAAGCCGCTCCATACAGCCCTCCATCCTTTTAAAAATGGTGAAAAATGCTTTTTATATGGTCAATGTACCTAGAAAACACAAGTATTTTTTTTTGGGGGGGGGTACTATAAAGTAGTAGCGCAAATTTAGTTCAAGACGTGGTGAGGACAAACAAAGACTGGTTGGAAGTACAGGTGTCATCAAGTAAATATGTATCTTAAAGTTCTATTAATTTTTGGAATTACTTATGGTATCCTTATTGGAAATTTAAAAAAATAGTTCCATGCACAACGAACATATCCCTTCAAGGAACTCACATATGACTAGCTTCAATGACGACGGCAACTCCAGCTGGATGGACTGCTTGTAGGATGGCAGTGGCTATTTGTTTGGTTAACCGTTCTTGCACTTAAATTTGCAAAGAGATTTTAAAAAAGGGCTTTGAACGGGAATTTAGTTTATATATTTACTTATGTGCTGTTTGCAAAAGTTTACTTAAAAAAATCAAAAATGCTTTTACCTTGCAATCTGCGACTAAACATCTCGACAATGCGAGCTAACTTGCTGAGGCCCAACACCTTCTTGTTAGGCAAATATCCAATGTGCACTTTGCCCAAAAAGGGAACCAAATGGTGCTCACACAAGGAGAACATTTCAATATCTCTTACAATCACCATCTCATCATGGTCTTCATCGAACACTGCCTCGTTCAATATGTCTAAAGAAATGACACAAACTAAATTTTTGCCAAATTTGTATGATTTTAAATAGACTTGGATAAATCAGTTTATTTTTTCGGATTTTTGGCGCTACTAGGATGTACTATGGGTTGGTACATAATTATCCGCGGTTTATATTCGCGTTTTTCTTTAGTGAAAATGTCCGTTCTGTTTATTTTATTTTTATAAAAATAATTTTTTCTATTTAGTTAGTAAAAATGGGTGTCGAAAGCCATAATCATATGCGTCATATTATGCTGTACAACTTTGAGAAAGGATAAAAGGCAACACAGTCATTTCACGATCTCAACGAACTTTTTGGCGAAGGAGCAATCAGCGAAAGGCAATGTCAGGATTGGTTTCAGGTGATACCAGTTTACAGGATAAGGCAGAAACAGGTCGGCCATCGGATTTTGACGATCAGGCATTTTTGTCTTCCTACCTTATCCGGTTGAAGAGGACGAAGGTCTGACAACACAAATACTGGCTGAAAACTTCGATATCGTCCACTCGACGATCGTTCGTCGTCTCAAAAAGCTCGGAAAGCTGTGGAAACTGGCTGGATGGGTTCCTCATAAGCTCTCCGTCAGCAATAAATCCGATTGCGTTCGAATTTTTACCAATTTACTATGTCACTGGGGATGAATTCTTCAGAAAAGAATTTCGAACCACCTTGACATCATGGCCCATGAAAAGAAGAAGGTAATAATCAAAGGGATTGTTCACTCCCCCACCATTATAAAATACGAACCACGTTGGAATTTCACATGGCAGATTTATCCAGTGCTGTTTTGTGGGGTATGTTTTAATAGCGTCGAATTTTTTTTTCGTTTGATATTTTAACATGGTTTTTGAAGAAGTTTTTGTTACTACTGTAATATAAGCGCGGGTGCTGCACAGCACTGTTGTAAATCCGATCTTTAACAAACCAAAAAGTCATGAGTTGAGGCCCTATCTTCTTGGTTGAAGCCCTACCCAGTTTTTCTAATATTCAAACTACTCACCATCAAAGTTTTCTTCATATCCTTTAGTGAAAAAGAGCATAGCTTTGGCCGCCCTAGTAGGGGTCTTAAGCAGACCTTGGCGATTCACGTCCTCTCCCACATGACTAATAATAGTCTCGTAAGCTTTGACCATATCGTCCATTTGAGGACTTCTATCAGTGGGGTTAGCAACTATTTTGTGGCTGGCAGCCAGTTTGGTGGTGACACCTGCAACAGGGCCATCCTCATCTATAATTTTATCCACCACTGTGGTTATTTCCGTAACTTCTATGTCGGAAGAACTGCTGCCCATAAAGCCACTGCTACCACTCAAATGATCACTAGTGCTCATTTTCTGCAAAATTCGATTTTCATGTGCATTTACAAATGAATTTACAGCACGTATAAAATTGTAACCCATTTCTG
Source organism: Subanguina moxae (assembly GCA_000981365.1). NCBI lineage: Eukaryota > Metazoa > Nematoda > Chromadorea > Rhabditida > Anguinidae > Subanguina > Subanguina moxae. Next base: position 1,477 of record BBSZ01006405.1, on the reverse strand, counting down.
GATTTCCTCATTTAATAATACAATGCAGCTACTTCTACAACGATCGATTTCTTATACTAAGTTTTTTTTGACGCTACTCGGTTATACCGAGGGGAGCGGTTATAATGAGAGCGGTTATAATTATAATAAGAGTCAAGAATTCATTGGCAATTTTTAAGAAATTTGCCAGCGCATACAAAAGAAGTCATTAAGGACGAAAATAACACCCACTTAGTCCAGCTATATTTATGTAGGTGTTAGAGGGGTGTCATTGCCCCTGGCTGGCCATACCTCCTACCCCATTTGTAAAACAGTAATCCAATTATTACTTCCTGGAGAGCAAATCACCCAGGATAAGGGAACAGAGCAAAAAACGCTCACTTTTGTTTGTGTCTCTCTAATCAGTGTGAGATCTGAGATTTGAGCAAAAAACTGGTTTTAGGTTGAGCTCGCAATTTTGGGCAGAGAGTTACTCAATTTCTTCTTTTGGAAAAGCCTTTTCTGAAGGTGAAAAAAAGATATTGGAGAGATAACTTGTTAGTAGAACAAAAGGTTGAATATCTCTTGTAAAATTAATGCTGCACAAATATTTGACATGAAAAATCTGTGGGCGATAAAAGAAGGGAAATGCCGCCCTGGTTTGTGGTTGCTTATTCTTTCCGAAATGCCAATTTGGGAGGGTGGCTGGCTAGATATATGCATATACAAACACATAAATTATGGATAACAAAGCTGGGGAGAAAGAAATACGTGGAGGCCGGAAATGTGCTCCACATAATCTCCACAAAGGTAGAGAAATGATTGGTTGCAGAATTTTTGAGATTTTTTTTGTGTTTGTGGACGCAATTTTAAATCAAAAAATATATCTAATATATTTTGCAAAAAGAGATGCCATAAATCTTGAAGAATCTTAATTTCCAAGTATAATTTTAAAAAAGGAGCTTCTTGTGGGTGATACAGAAGTTCGTGGGGTATCTCACACCAAATGTTAGCCATGAATTAGCTAAACCAAGTAGACACCGGTATTTTCCCTGTTCGGTTTGTCTTGCAAGAACCTTCACAGGCTTAGGTGTTTCTCCACGCAAAATGAGCCTGAAGGAAAAAAAAATTCACACCAAATGGACATCCACTTGCTTTTGTTAGTGCATGAATAAACACCTAAAATTGTAAAAGGTTCCTTCCAAGACAAATATTTTGGCTGTTGGCATTTCAATCAAAAGCTCAAAATTTCAAATTTGCTAAGAATTTGCAACTTTGCACCTTGCGACTTTGGGCTGTACAAAGATTAGTAAATTCGAAACTCGATATACACACATCTCGTCAAGTTTAAGTCGTTAATTAGCAATTAGAAATTTGCCGAACTTATAAAAAAAGTAATTAGAAAATTGCCAAACTCGTAAGGAGGGAGCTCAAAATTCCATGGACTCAAAAATCCACCGTTCGAATGTTTATCTTTTATTTTTTGTTGTTTCCCTAAAGGCTTAGAGTAATTGCTTTG
>BBSZ01006404.1:0-10941 GCA_000981365.1 Subanguina moxae | reverse complement strand
AAAGAAGCTGTGGTATGCATCCTATTTTTATGCATACAGAGCTATTCTCGAATGGTTTATGTCTCAGATATCTTTGTGTGCGCATCTCAACTCCAAGCCCTGTCGCCCCCGTAAGTGGGCTTGAGAGTTAGAGATGCGCGCACAGACTTACCTGTGCGATGAATCCGAGCAATACTCTTGAGAAATAAATACATCTGGAGACACTTTTTGCCCTGGTTCAGTAAGGGAGACGGGTGAAGGGCCCTTCAAATTGGTGACCCCCTATGACTCCCTTCCCCTCCCAACTCAGCCCTTATTCTTCTCTAAGTTACTATTTTAACCTCTTTATACCGAAATTGTTACTTAAAAATGGTTTTTAAGTACTTTTGGAAAACTTGATTTTGGGGTGGGGTTGTAACCGAGTAGCCTAGCTTTTTTTATTTAAAGACCTAAATCACAACGGTTTTTATTATTATTATTGAGCCAGCCGATAGCTAATTGAAAAGAAGAAATTTAGAGCTACGCGCTGAAAAAGAAACAAAATGAATGCAAGAAAACTACTAAGATAATTCAGTTTGGAAACATTTGACGGTGAAAATTAGTGATTTTACCGTCTAAATCAACCATTTGACTTGTAATTTCCATTTTGGCCGGTAGAAATGAGCCTTTTAAGATTATATTCAATTTAATTTGGCTTAATATTCCACAAAAAGTTTTTTTTTTCAAGGGTTTGGCCTGCTGGAAAGTGGACGGGTATCTAGCAAAGATGAAGTCAATATCATGGTCAAAAATGTGATCGATGTGGTTTTTGGAGGTGATTTATACATTTTTTCGGCAGCAGATTTTTTTTAATGCAATTCTTTATTTTTTAGGTTTGTCATACTGGGCTTTTGGCTATGGCTTTACATTCGGAGACAGCTTCTATCCCAATCCTATCATTGGTGAGCACCATCTTTGACATTGAAGCAAATAAAGTGTTTTTGTCAGGACTGGGCAAATTCTTCTACGATCCTGAGCAGGCCGATGATATCTTCCTCCAAAGTTGGCACTACTCAGACTTTTTTTTTCGAATGTCTTTTGCAACCACCACTTCAACAATTGTGTCCGGTGAGACATCACCCTCTAAAATGACTGCCTTGGTCGCCCAAGCTGATTTTATTCAATTGTTTTGTGCAAAAACATAAGCTAGTTATTTTGAGTACTTTTTGGAAATTTTTAATAGTAATAGTTTCATAATGATGGCCGAACTGGTTTGGCCGCTATACGCCCCAAACCAGGAAGAGGTTGCGCAGAAGAGGTTTTAAGTGATTTTGGTATTTAAAAAAATAGTGTTAGGGGGAATAAGGCAGCTTTTCAAGGTTACTGCGATCACATGCATGGTAAAACAACAGTTAGCCATGCCTTTGTCCAAACTTTTCGATATTTTTTAAAAAAAGTAAGCGTTTTTAAAGATTTATTATTATTGGGTTGAGTAATATTAACTGTAATACAGTCGGGTCTCGATTTAGTGTAGGCGCTGGGGACCGGAAAAAATATACATCAAATCGAGATATACACTAAATCGAGACTCAACTGTATTAAAAAGAGTAATAAAGAAATTAACGATCGTTTTTCAAAACATTTTGAGCAATCACTGAAAATGCGCACACGTTCGGCCTTATTTTCTTCAGAGAGCTCATGCGGGACCCATCCAGCCAGTTTCCAACCGATTCACAATCGTTTTTTGGCACACATCGAACTGCTCGGCTAGCATCCTGGTGGTCAGACTCTAATCATCTTCTAATGCTTGCACCAGGGCCTGGTCGTCAAAAGCTGAAGGGCGTCCTCTTCTATTATCATCTTCAAGACTTGTATCACCGGATTTAAACTTTTGAAACCACTTCCGAACTTGACTTTTACCAATTGTTCCTTCACCAAAAAGCTCATTGAGATCGCGAACTGACTGGGCTGCGGTCCATTCTTTCTCGAAGTGATAAAGCATAATATGACGAATATGAGTATGATTATCGACACGCATTTTCAATCAACTAAATAGCGAGGAATATTAATATGCGAAAAAATCAAAACAAAACGCCAATAGTATGGAAATAAACGCGGGCAAATAAAACGATCGTTAATTATTACTCAACCCAATATTATTTTAAAACTTCCTTGTAAGCACTTCCATGTAAAGAATCCAAATCTGAAACTAGAAGTCAAAAAAGTTGACGGTTCTATGTCGCACATATATGGCCAAAAAAGCAAATCTTGGTTTAATAATAAGCATCCCAATTGCAGCGGCAATGGCCGAGAGAATTCGTCTGAAACCATACATAGTAATCACTTTTCTAATGACTATGCTCCACTCAGTGGCTGCTCACTGTATGTAATTTAGAAAACTGAGCAAAAATAAATTGGTCAGAACTATTTTCAGGGGTTTGGTCACCTCTCGGCTTCCTCAAAAAACTGGGTTGTATTGATGCGGCGGGATGTTCGGTTGGTGTTTTTTGGTCTGATTACCGAGCTTTACTTTGCAGTTTGTGTTTTTTACAGGTTGTTCACTTAGTAGGGGGTGTAGCTGGTCTAGCCTCCACTCTATATCTCAAGCCCAGACATGCCAGGTTTGGCGAACGAGGTGAGTGGCCAGCAGAACGATGGTTTTTCACTTCCTTTTGAATTTTTTTTTACAAAGATGTTCTATAAATCTACTTTTTTCGAACCACCTCAGCGAAAAAAATACCCAAGGGATCTGAATACGAAAACAAAATTTCGAAAAGTGGCTTTCTTAGCTGAGATATGAGCCTTGAACTCAGCTAGTTTTAATCATATCACGCTAAGAAAGACGCTCTTCTAAATTTTTTCTTTAAATTTCAGATTCATGAGAATAACCAAGTTTCAATGGAATTTTTCTATTGTAATTGTAAAGAAAATTTAAAAAATTATGTAGCTATAAGTGAAATTCCACCAAATGATGGTGTTTGATAGAAAATTGATAAATAATCTACTTAATTGGCAGGAACTCAGCAAATGTCCAACCCCACAAACGCAGTGCTGGGTTAGTCGTTCTTTGACAGCTGTAATTTCCTAGTTCTACCTATTTTCAGGTACTTTCATGCTGTGGTGGGGTTGGGTATGTTTCTTTTTAAATGGCCATGAAAATTTTTAAAAAATTCTCAAAAAATCAACAGGGGTGACCAAAGCAAAAAAAACTTCGGGGTATCGTATAGAGCCAAATTTTGTTTTTTGGTTCTATTTTCTGTGTTTTTCGAAGTCATTCTGTTTATGGTTTGAAAAAATAAAACCCGACTGCAGCTCTGGTGTGCATCCTATTGGGAGGTTTATTCCAAAAAATATAAGTATTTATTAAGACAGTATTTACAGTAACACAACTAATTTTTCAGCTCAACTTTAACACAGGTTCCACCTATGGTGTTGCACAAGGTCGATGGCGACTGGCTGCAAGGTAATTTTTGTTGTCCACAACCCACTTTATTTTCACTCGGTCTGCTTTAGATCAGCGGTGGTGACGGTGCTAAGCAGTATTGGGGGTGGTTGCATGGCCATTGTCATCTCCTTGTTTGCCACCAAAAAGTGCCAAGTGGATTTGTTGATTGACGGGTTGTTGGTGAGTGTTTTCGCCTGCTTACACAGCCGTATTCGGGGCACAAAGCGGTCATTAACCCTAATACTCCTCTGTAATACTAATGAATATTTTGATAGGTAAAATAAAAAGAACCTGACTGTACACCCATTTTAGCTGACCTCATACCCACCACTGTTCTCAGATTCATAGAATGCTTCCATCGACAGCGAGCAAGGTGTTTTACCGGTTGAGGATCCTATGATCCATTTTTAAAGTGTCTTCGAGCCCATGTCCCTTAAGATGTCTTTTTGGTAGATAGTAGACTATTTTGGCACTCTTTTCAACAGAAAAATTCCATCTGACATGCCATAACAGACGTCGGAAAGTGACTCCGAGTGAAGATTTGGCTCTACTGGATTATATTCCACTCCCCAAAAGTAATAATTCTCCAAATCTAATCAAATCCAGCTCAGGGTGCCGGATATCCGAGAATACCGGTCAACTTGGCTGCTGGATAACTGATAGTCAACTGTAATTTGATTGCCAGTTGGTAAAAATTGGGTTTATGTCTAGATGGAGACACAAAGAGACCCTCCACCGGGCGCGTTTTTGACCCAGTGGGATGCCGGGCTTGGTTATATTCGCCTGTCTCTACATTTGACCTATTTGCAGGCTTCACTGGTCTCCACCACAGCAGTTTGCCAGTGTATTAGGCCGACAGAAAGCGTGATTGTAGGTGCCATTGGTTCGGCTCTAGCCCTGTCTTCATATCCACTGATTGAAAAGCTGGAGATTGATGATCCTGTATGTTTCCACTAACTGCATTTCGTTGCAGCTTTTGGTTTAATGACTGGTTTGGATTGTAGGTAGGTGTTATACCAGTCCATGTGGTGGCTGCTGTCTGGGGAATGCTGTGTGTTGGTCTTTTCGCTCAAGAAGACAAAAATGTACTTGCTTGTGTTTGCTTTTGCATGTATAAACTTTTTTTGTAGATAAATGGTGGAATTACGGGTGGAATGAACGGTCTATTGTATTCTGGAGGTTGGTACTTTCTCCTCTTTAAGGCGAGACTTACAGCAGAATATCTGTAAAAAATCTTCAAGTGAGTAGTTTCTTGCCTTGATCCCTCTGTTTTATAAGACCCTCCCAAACTCTAATTTAGACAACAGCCTAAAAACGGTAAAAAAGCCGCTTTTCGCACCTTTTTGATCATAGAAAGCCGGTTTTTGAGATGCCGAAAATTTCCATGTTTTGCCTTGGCAGACGAGACCTATACTCCATCTATTCCCACCAATGAGGCTGCTTACCTTGGTCCCCGAGGCAAAAAATAAAGCCTATTCGACATCCCAAAAATCGACTCTTTATGATGAGAAAGTGGGAAATGCGGCTTTCTTTAGCTTATTGTAAATGCTGAGGAGGGTCTAAAACAACAAGAGGATCAAGGCAAGAGACTGTTGACTTGTACACTAGGACCGATTCTCTTTTTGTTAGAGTGCCTTAGAGTGACACATTTTCATGAAGAGATTTCTATTAAAATTGAAAACTCACTGGTAAATGTCATTCTACCACTAAAAACCGGTACTTCAGGTTTTGACCTGCTCATAGTGCAATCTCTAACCGTCATAATAGTATTTGTGTGGGCACTTGTGGTTACCTTTGCCGCTTTAGTGGTCAGTTTCTTGTCTTATACATGTCCAACAATCCTACCAACCCACTTTTTCTAGATAATGAACCAGTTCCCGTGGGGTCTGCGCATGACCAAATACGAAGAACAGCTTGGTGCCGACTTGATTGGTAGGTTCCATCCAAAAAATATGCCAAAAAGCCAAATTTCGCTTCTCCGTCTATCCCCACCATTGCAACCTGTCTTTTTAGAGCATGGTTTGGCGGCCCACAACATTGCCAAGTACACAGTGGAGAAACGGCTGACCACAAAGTAAGCTTATGCTCATTTATGTACACAAGCTAGACACTCCACCACAAAGTCTACATACGAACAAACACACCCAGCCCCAGTTTTTTGCCCTACACTTGTTTTGGTTTTTGTGTTTGCAACACCCACACACTCACACAAATACAGAATAATTAAAATTTTTGGTTTAAATTATAGTTTAAGTTCTATGGCGAGCACTCTGCGTGCCGTCATCCGCTGGAAGAGGAAGACCAGGCTGGGCAAGGAGAGGAGGCAGGCTGCAGCTGCTCTCCAACAACAGCAAGATGGTGGCTTGCCTCCTGCTGGCACAACAACTACTGCCTTTCAGCCGGACAGTGCTCCCAAAACCATGGGCCTCAAGAGCTTGTCTGCACCTATGGCTGCTGCTAGAAGGTGGGCTAATTGATTGGGATAGGACTAAAAGAGTTCATAGGTGGTTTTTACCAAAAATACTTGCTACTTATGCACTTAAGGGGGGGGACGCATTATATTGACTTAGAAATAGTGTTTAAACGTCTCCTAAGTAATTTTTATATGCTAAAGACGATAAAAAAGCTATTTTCCAACATTTTCCTACATCAAAAGTTGATTTGTTGCAAAAAAATTTTTTGGCCAAAATTTGAGTTATTGTCTTGGGGGACCAAGGTAAACCACCTTTTATGAGGGTATTCTACCCCGTTTTGCTCACTGGAGCTAGGCAAAAAAGAGTCTCTAGATGCATTTTTGATCAAGAATCTTTCTCGGAATCATGTCTAAGGTAAGTGAGTACGCGCATCTCTAACTCTCAAGCCCCCTAAGCCCCCGGAGGGGCTTGGAGTTGAGATGCGCACACCCACATACCTCAGACACAAATCACTCAAAAGAGACTGTGGATGCATGAAAAAAGTATGGATACCGGAGTTTCTTTATGCGGTAGGCTCCAGCTAACAAAACTATGTTTTCCAAATTTTCAGAGTGTCGGATATAAGTTCTCGTTTCGGCAACTTCCGTCGTCCTCAGAGCAGCAGACAACAGCAACAGCCAAGGATTACTATTCCACCAGACGCCAATTCCCTGCCTTTTGCAAGAGACAAGAGAACTCATTTGACTATTCAGGGTGAGGAATGGGATGACACCGAATTGCATGGCATCGAAGTGCATGGCAAGAAAACATCTCTTTCTGCTGCTCCTGCCAACGGTCAGTTGATTTGTAGGATTTTAGAGAGATCATTTTTAACTGTAGCTGTCTTTCTTGCAGTCAATTTCATAAGTCAAAGAGGATAGACGACCTTAATTTAAAACTGCTAAAGGGGCGTAGGAGGCTTGAAGGATAAGAGATACGCTCACACACCTGCGAGAAGGAATCCGAGCAAGACTTGATTATAAAGGCATTTAAAGACTTTTTTGGGCTGTACACCATAAGTTAAGCGGCAATTTGTTGAGAGGAACATTTTTTAAGTGGTCTCCTTGTTACGTCACAAAAATTTACACGCTAATTTTTTACGCGAACATAATTTACGCGTAATTTAATATAGTCAAACCTCGATATAACGAATATTTTGGCTAGTCCCCAGGGGTTCGTTACACAGTCAAACCCCGATATAACAAAACCTTTGATATAATGAATATTTTAGCTAGTCCTCAGGGGTTGGTTACAAGCATTGTGACGGAATTACGAAAGCATAGCTGAAGACAAAACGGCCGCGACGAAATCTTTTGCGTGTCCACTGAAAAATGGCCACTTTGCATTTAACTAAAAGGTCAGCTATCCCTCTTAATTATGTCTTTTGAATTACAATTGACTTTTTTGGTTGACTATGGGAGTAGGATTTACAGTAAAAAAAAAATTTAGGTGGGCTAAGTAATGGCACAGCAATTGGAAGAACCATTCCACCGAAACCTCCTACCTCGAGCAACAACCATGAAAATAAGGAAGAAGGGAACATTCATGTTAAGAATAGAACTGCTTCAGTGTTCAGTCGGGTAAAAAGAACTTCGTAAGTAGATTTAAAATACTCTGGCTGTTGCAGGATGGTACAAGAAATTAAACTTATAACTGATTAGCTAGAGACAACCCCACTTATCCTCTCTTTCTAGGTGATTAGTGAGTCGTCCGGATTGTAAAAAATCGGTCTTATTAAAGAGGCAGATGAGTTTTTACCTTGGTCCTCCCCCCACTGCTGTGCACTTCAAAAATTGTTTTCCTCCGCTCTTTGTTCCTGACCTTTTTTAATCATTTTTTTGCTTTGCTCGGAACAAAGAAGGAGATCAAGGCAAGAAACACAGCCGCCTCTTAAACAGGCTCAAAAAATTTTGTATTTGAATTTCTCCTCCAGACTGGCCTAAAGGGGCTGATTACAAACTTTTGTCTCCCTCTGGTTTGGGATATCAAACCAAAGGGTTAGGCTATGAGTCAAATTATTTAAATGTGATATTGTCAAAAAGAAAGTGTATTGCAGGAAAATATCTCCACGCTCTATCGATCCACCTTATCACCAACAAATGTCCGGCCTTCCAGCCCTGCCAGTAGTAGAAATGGTGGAACCGACTGTTCAGCCGATAGTAGAAAGGGTGGAACCGACTGTTCAGCCAAGCAGGCGATCCTCCAGCTCTTCTATCTCTTCCAAAAGATATCATGATTCGGTTGTTTGACTGCTCCAAATAAAGTGCTCACTTAATGTATATTGCTGACTAGGAACATGTATTTATTTATTGTTTATATCCACTCACGAATACGTGTATTTTTAACTGATGGTCCAAAAGTATTGTAGGGACTTTTAAACTCATTTTTAAAAATGCTTGCTTCAAAAAAATTCCAAATACTGTATTTACTCTAATAAGCGGGCACCCCTAAATTTAAAAAAATGTGTTTGTGGCATTGTGTTTTTGACCTATGTTCTGCTGGTGTCTTTTGGCCATGTTACATACCAAAATATAGCCTAGGTTATAAGCTACGTTTTGGTATGTAACATGTCCAGAAGACACCAGCAGAACATAGGTCAAAAGCAGAATGCCACAAATACTTTTTCTTTTGAATTTAGGGCTACCCGCTTATTAGAGTAAATACGGTATAAAGTTTCATAGCACACTTCCTCTTTAGAATGCTATATAAAGATTTATTCAATTTCTTTCGAATGGTCACTGTTTCGCTTCCAAAAGAAACATAGGTCATTATTAAAAATGAACATGCATTTCTATCACTTTAGCTGGCCAAAAGATCAGACGGATGATAGGCTTCGCTAAAAGAGGTTACCTCTGAGTTATAGCCCAGATCACATATTCTTCTTAAAAAGGGCACATCTCAGCGTCTTGGTGTCGAAGAAATAATCTTTAAAAAGGTTTTTTAGCTCTTGATCTGCGCTATGACTCAGAGGTAACCTCTTTTAGTGAAGCTTATTATCCGACAGATTTTTCGGCCAGATAAAGTGAATTTTATTGAAGCAAACATTTTATTCTTGAAAATTAGTTCAAAAGTCTCTGCAAGACTTTTGGACCATCAGTTAACTTTATTTGTTTGTTCATATCGAAGGATTTGTGTCTTTCAGCGGAGAAAAATTGTAAATTTTGTTGTATTTAAAAATTTAAAACGAGACTTAGCAAACACCGAGTATAAAATAAAAAAAGGGAGATAGTGCCTGTATGTGCATATATGTGTATTTTTTTGCTTATGAATTGCCGCCATAAACTTGACCTTTTGCTCAAAAATACAAAGAGAATTTAATGAGGGCCAAAAACAACTGCAGTGAGTCATAACATTTGATCTATCTTATTTTTGTTTCATCTACACAATTTATGTAAAAAAGTGGTTCAAAATTAAATCCCCCTCAAATTGTTCAAGAATTTATTATCTCAGCTGTTTTTTTAATCATACAGTCAACTCTCGATACAGGAGCACCCCTCGCGACCGACAGTTTGTGCTCTTATAGCAAGAATGCTGGTGTATCAAGTGTTTTTATATCAAGAGTCTTTGAAATAAAAATCATTTGAAGTGCCTTTATAACGAGAGTTTCACTAACAATGAGCTTTATACCGAACAATCAACAACAAGGTAGCACTTGAAATTCAATTCACGGTTGGAAGGTTCTGGCTCCTGACCCTCTTGATCCAAACGACGAGTATTGCGCATTCCCGGTTTTAGTCTCAGCCGCTTCGCACTCCCACCAACTTCGCTGTTTGTCTTGGAATTTTGAACTGCTCGGCCTAGCTTCAACAGATTGTCGTTTTTTGCACACGCCTCAATGATCGCTTTTTTCAATTCTAGCTAGGCAGCCTTGAGCTTCTTTGTAGTAGACATCTGAAAATTTAGAAATGAGAACGCCAAATTAAAACATCATCAGAAAATTTTAACAAAACTCTAAAATGATTGAAATCAAATTTAAAAAATTTGACGTAAATTTAAAAAAATTGACCAAAATGACCAAGTGTTTTATATCAAGGGTATTTTATGGATTGAGACTGAGCTTGAAGTGCTCTTGTACCGAGAGTGATCTTATAGCGAAGTGCTCTTATAACGAGAGTCGACTGTATTTCTTAACTTTTTTTCCAACATTTAGCCCTTCGTTTCCTCTTTCCAAAGAAGTATCAAATGACTTGATGTTGTTGGAAAAAGTTGAAGAATTTGAAAGGTCTTTAAATGAAGCAAGGGGTATGTCTCTTCAAAAACCTTTTTCTTCGACTTTCCCTAGCAATATTGAATCAGTTGATGATTTATTGGAGAGAGGAGATACAGGAATGTACGATTTAAAAATGTTATCGAAAAAATCGCTGAGATAATGAAGTTTAAAAGATTTGACGGAGCAAATTATTAATCTGGTAGGGGAAGTTAGCTAGAGCCAAGAAAAACTAAATATGTGGAGGTCTGCTGCTGCCGCAAAACCCTTACCACCCCCAAAACCTAGTCTTGATGATGATTGGGACACAGATCCAAATTTTGTTGTAAGTTTTATCTTAAAATTGTTCCGTAATATCATCCTCTATATATGACTAGTTCAGAACGATATTAGTGAGAAAGAGAGCCGCTGGGGAGCTAAAACAATTGAAGGTTCCGGCCATCAAGAGTCCGTGAGATTGGATCGGTTGAGAGAGGTTTATTAGTTTCAAATTAAAAATTTTTTCGTCTATTTAATTTTACTGCAGGAAGTGGTCAAAAGTGATGTGATGGTCAAGGTAAGGGTTTCCAAAAAAGTTAGCATTGCCATTGTCGCGAAGCGAGTAAACAAAAAAAAAAATCAGTAAAAATCTCTTTGTTCTTCAGTCAGAATCTCTTTGTCCTATTTTCTCTATGTTTATGAAACTTTGGCTTGAAATTCTCCCCCAATCATTTGGTTTACCGTTTTTAATTTTTGTGACTGCTGCACATCTGGTCCCACTTGGCATAACTTTCCCCCTATTGTCCTGCTACTAAATCGGCGCCCAGTGCTCGTCAAAAGAAAAGGAGTCTGTAGCCTTTGTAGCCAAATTTCCCTTTGTAAGGCTTTGTTGAAAAAGA
>BBSZ01006402.1:0-19055 GCA_000981365.1 Subanguina moxae | reverse complement strand
TATGGCGGCGATGGCTGCTGCACAACAGGTGGTAAATGAGCAAAGTATGCGCAACTCTCCTGAGGGTAATAGGGTTTTTTTGTGGCTGTATACGCAGTCTTATTTCTAGCCAACAATTCTTACGTCTGTTCGAAGTGCAGTTACTCGTCATCAAATGATTTGCTTTCTCTTGTTCCGAATAATGTTTCTCCGAGTCAGAACTTCAATAAAAATGTTTTTTCTCCTCGGCCCCCTGCGCTTCATGACAAGAAACTTCGCTACTCGGGTCTTCAGGGCGCAGGTAAATGGTTGTAAAATAATATTTATTTGAGCCGAATTTTTGAAAGGTTTTCCCAGTGTGGCGATGTCGTCTCCTTCCATGAACTTTTCACCGCAGCAGTCTCTGCAAAAGATTCGCAAACCTTTTTTTATGCCGTATATCACGCAAGCCGCAGCTGAACGTGGGTTAAAAAATGGAACATACATCAAGGTCGCTTAATTTTTCTACAATTAAGTTTATATGCTCTTTTTGTAGGGAACTTTGCGCATCAATCAGCGAAACTTTGAAGAAGCTTATGTAGACAATCCTGAGACAAAGCTTAAAGGAAGCGAACAGTTGGATGTGATGATCATTGGCGTTCACGACCGAAACAGAGCTCTTCATGGTGATGTGGTGATTCTTCGTTTCAAGGAGCGCAGTGAATGGGTAGTTAGAGATTCAATCTACCAATCTTGGCGTTCTGGCAATTTGAATCTGGATACCGATGAAGATGGACAGCCTATGGCGGTGCCGCCTGTGCCGGAAAGCGACAAACTGTTGAGTGAAAGTCTTCCAGAAGTTCAGGTCAGTTTTTTGTTGGTTTCTCCTCCTTACTTTTCTATCGGTACATATCTTTAAGCTTCCCCGTAAGACTTTGAACAAATCGTCTATTGATGATGAGCCGCGTCACTTATCAAGTAGTGGTCGTTATCCCAGAGAAGTGATGTTGAAGCTAGCTAGTGACGTAATCATGTAAATCATTTCTGATGTTTTTAATTACACATTCAGATGGATCCTGCCGGGCAGAAGTTCAGCCCGAAACCAGCTGGAAAAGAAAGTATTCCTCATGATCTTGACAGTTCCACTTTGACGTCCATCCGAAATTTGGCAATTGAAAAAGAGACTCAAATTATCGGGTAATTTATGAGTTTATTTGTGTGTAGTTTAGGAATTTTATAACTTTCTCTCTGGTCTTAACTTTTTAAATCCTTTTTTTTGCATTTAAGTTTTCCCAAGAGCGCAGATTTTATGGCACATATCGTGTAGAATACCATTTTTTCTTGGTCCATCTATTGGCTAGTTACTGTCGAGTGGTGTGGATGGGTATTGGTTAAACCATACAATAGGCAGCAAGCAAAAATCGTGTTTTTTCACATTAATTTGTCAAGAAATCGCATTTTTTGCAGAGTTTAATTTAATTGCAGAGTCTTGGGATAGATTTAGAAAAGACTTTTCAGCAGAAGAAGCTTTTAATTTTGGGGCACCCTGTGTTTTGGAAACTAGCTGGTAATACGTGTTTTTAGTGCGTCATCAGCTTTGCCGAGGACCCCAGTTCAGAAAACTTCGGCTGTTCAAGTGCAACGTCCTTATTCGTCTAGTCATTCGACACAGCGTCGCTTGAACTACCGCCTCCTTTCGGATATGACAGATGAAGATTGGGGCATGCCAGATGTGTGTCTTCAGAAAACTGCTGAGGTGCCTTTCAGGATGCCGACTTTTTGGGTGTACCTTTTTTTAGGTTGTTTATATTGCCGAGCAAAAGAATAGTCGTAGTGCGGTGGGTCAGCTAAAAGTGATGGCCGATGGCAATCGCAATTGGGCTCTGTTTTCACCTAATGACTCTAGAATGCCAAGAATGATGATTCCTGTTGAGCAGCTTCCTTATGGCTTTCATGATCGTCCTCAGGACTTTTCCAAGTACATATTTGTAGCGTCAATTGCTGAGTGGCAGGCTACTGCTCAATTTGCCCGTGGCAATTTGTATAAGCACTTAGGAATGGCTGGAGATATAAGTGCTGAAACAGAAGGTTTGTTGATCGCAAATGGCGTGGATACAAGAGAATTTCCAATGGCCGCCATCAAGTCTCTTCCCTTTGATAAATCTAGCGGTTGGAAAATTGACGATGTAGTGTATTTTTTTCAATCGCTTTAGAAAGAATTCAGTTTTCTTTTCTTATCCTTTTCTAATTTTTTTTCAATCGCTTTAGAAAGAATTCAAGTATCGTAAGGACTTCAGAGACTATACAATCTTCACTATTGATCCGATGACTGCTCGGGATTTGGATGATGCTTTACATGTGAAGAAGTTAGCTGACTGTGATGGTGAGGGCAATCCTGGCTGGGAGGTCGGCGTTCATATTGCTGATGTTTCGCATTTCCTTCAGATGAACACCGAATTAGATTCGTGGGCTTGCTCAAGAGCGAATACTGTTTATTTGGTTCACATGGTAATAGCGTTTGATCTGGGAAGACTTGTTGATTGATTTTGCCTATTGTTTTAGGCCGTTCCGATGCTGCCTAGTATTCTTTGTGAGGATCTGTGCTCACTGAATCCGGATGTTGACAGATTGACTTTCTCGGTGGTGTGGAAGATGAATGAGAAGGCCGAGATAGTCGAAGAGTGGTTTGGACGTTCTGTCATCAGGTCTTGCGTCAAACTTGCTTATGAACATGCTCAGGTAACTTTTCTATTTGTCTTTGATTTTTTGTTTAGACTGCTGAATTCAGGAAATTATTGATGATGTTGAGAAAGAATACCAACAATCAGGATTTCCGAACATATCGAATGGAAAAACCATAAAGGACATCAAGCAAGCGGTTGTTGCTCTCTATAACATCTCTAAAATTTTGAGAAATAATCGTGTGGAAGGCGGTGCACTACTTCTGGATCAGCCCAAGTTGCAGTTCACGTTGGAGAAGGAAACAGGTATCCCATGTGGTGTTGGATTGGAGAAGGTTTTTTTGCGTGAAATTTCGGCAAGTGCTAATTTTGTGCTTTCAGCGCGAGGCGGCCAATCATCTGGTAGAAGAATTTATGTTGTTAGCAAATACTGCGGTGGCTAAGAAGATCTCAAAGGCTTTTCCTAAAATTGCTCTTTTGCGTCGTCATCGTCCACCGAAACCAAAGACTCTTCGTGAAGCGGTTAGTCACTGCTCTTTTGCCTCTCTTGTATGTTGCTTGTGTTTTAAGGTTGAGACGTGCAAGAATTTGTCTTATCCTATTGTTGGTGAATGCGGAAAAACCATTGCTTCTTCTCTTTTAAAATACTCCTTGGATCCGGCTCTGAAAGACACAGTCCATCCGGTGCTGGTCAATATGCTCATGAGGTCCATGCAGCTTGCTGAATATTTCTGTACTGGTGCTGTCAAGGAGGAGTCAGACTGGCACCACTACGCCTTAAATTTTGATCAGTAAGTTTCCTAAGTCGTGTAGTTACTGACTTATCTGTTATAGATACACGCATTTTACTTCTCCGATTCGTCGTTATCCAGATGTAATTGTACATCGCTTGTTGGCTGCGGCCTTGGGTTACATACCGCCTCCTGGTTATACGGTCAAACAAATTGCTGCCATTGCTGAAAATAGCAATGACAAGAAGTGGTCAGGCAAGTTTGTGTACGAAACAAATGCGGAGATGTTCTTTGGTCTTCTTGTCAAGGTAGTTTACAGTAGTTATCGTCTTCCGCTTTAGAGCGTTTTGTTTTTTAGAAACTTGGATCTCTTGAATTGCTTGGAGTCGTTGTCGGTGTTCTTGATTCGGCCTTCGATGTCTTGTTAGTCAAGTATGGAATTATTAAGCGTGTCTACACTAACGTAATTGTATTCCTTATAATAATTATTGCGTTTTAATGGCGTTGTTTAAGAGGTTGAAGCTCGCTCGTGACCCTCGTTACATCGATGGTTTGCCTCGTGCTCTAGTCTTGCATTGGGACTCCTCTGTTGGAGCGACTGAAGAAGTGAAACCAACTGTAATTTGTTTGTTGAAAATGGTGGTTCATAATATTTTAATTTTTAGGATACCAGTCCGACGACAAGGGAATATCGCATCGGAACAAACGCTGTGATGGAGCAGACTTTGCGCACTTTGTCAATTGTTCGTGTGGTGCTCACTCCTGCAGCTGATCCTCCAAAATACAATGTAGCGTTTTCGTGTTCTCATTTTAAATTCCAATCTTCATCCTTTTTAGGCTGTAATTGTGCCGTCACCGGATAAGAAGCCTTTGACTTTTAAAGACGTTGCCGCCTATATTTCTAGCGATGATGGACTTTCAGGAAAATTCGCTTAGGGGAGTCGCCTTGACATCAGTTCTTTCTCTTCAATTGTTATAGTTCTATATGCTGTTAAATCGTCCGTTACGACTTTCTTGTTGTTGAATAAAGTGTTGTGAAATTCTGTGTTGTATTATTGTTTACTAAACTGTCGTTATTTTTAAAAAAGTTAACTAATTGTTCGGGTTGTTTTCTGTGCTCGCTCTGTTAGCTGGTTGTTTGTAGTAGCTGATCTTTCTTAGGCTTTTTCAAATAAAAATAAAGGGCTTTTTGCGGATATAAACGCGCCTTCTGTGTGGTGGAAAAAGTATCGTCCCTGAGCCCAAAGTATGGTGCTTTTATTTTTTAACCTAGAATCGTATTTTTTTTTACTGCTCTTCTTATTTTGCGAATCTTCGTGTACCAAGCCTCTTGTACATATTTTTATTTTTTTTTATCTATTAATTAAGATTTTTAAGAGTCAATTGAGCAACTTTATTGCTTTTTTCTGTTGTAAATTGATAAGCCTCCTTGAGCCGATTTCTTTCAAGCATAAGTGCTCAGTTCCCTGGAAGTAGTTGTGCTACTGTTAGATGTTGGTGAGGAGTTGACCATTACATCGCTTTCACTCTGGTTCCATTTGCCAGTGCTGGTGGTGTGGGGCACTCCTGCTAGAGGCAACTCAAAATTTTGGAAGTTGTGCCTGTGTCTGTGTCTCCAAATGGGGAAGAGGCTCAGGTAATTGCGAGGCACTAGCCCTTTGTTGCTACCATCTTTTGTGTGTTCGCACAGCCACCAATACACGTCGGCTGGTTTACTCTGGTAGTCCCCTTCTTCGTCATTTCTTTGAATTACTCGGAGCTCATCCCCCTCTTGGAAGTTCAATTCATCCTCATTTTGGGCTTCGTAAGAGAAGGCAGCATAGACCTGCGAAATGCATATTAAGAATTGGATAATACTGTATAATAGAAAGGTTCTACTGTATATATTTCATTCTACTGTATATATATATTTTAGTTGTTAAGGTGTTGAAAAAACATTCTTTTGTGAGATTGAAGAATAAGAAACATTAGTCTTTGTTTACCTTGCCATCATTGACCACACCCATGCACTTCTCCACCAACTCAATGTATTCTGCTCCAGCCTCATATTCGTGAGTCTCGTCAAACAAATTGGCAGCGGTTTCGGTCTTTGAGATGGTGGTGGCGAACACACAAGCACCGTTTTCAATCAGTTGTTTGAGCATTACCAGGTTATTGCACGACGCAGCACAATGCAGTGGAGACCAACCGTCTGAGTCCTGCAACAATATTTTTTGGTAAAATAAAGTACAGTTGACGCTCAATTTAACGGACGTCCAAAAAGTTCGATCCACAATTGGGTACAACCATTTTTTTTTCCTCAATTTTTGATATCATTTGCTAATTTTGACATTGATGTGTCTAAGGCAAAAAATCGTAAGGATTCTGAATTTGCCAGTCGTTTTTCAAAAAGCCAACATTATTGCCTCCAAAAAAGCCATCTCCCAACTTTGACGGACTCATTTTTCTAAGCAGGCGCCCGTTAAATCGAGAGTTGTCTTTTCTAAATGTGAAATTGTTGAGTTGTGTAAAAATGACAGGCAAATTCAGAATCCTTATGATTTTTTGCCTTAAAGAGATCGATATCAAAATTAGCAAAAGATATCAAAAATTGAGGAAAAAAAGGTCGAATCCAGCCGTGGATCGAACTTTTTGGGTATCCGTTAAATTGAGCTTCGACTGTACTGTAAACCAAACTGAACGCACAGCTTTCCTGTACTGTAAACCAAACTGAACGCACAGCTTTCCTGTGCTTTCTCTATTTGGGTCATTTTGATTTTTTGATTTGAAAAGCTAAGATGAAAACCGCCTACCAAAGCATTCACATCGGCATTGTTGTCAATCAGGAACTTGACTATGTCATGGTTGCCAGCACAAATGGCATTGTGTAGAGCAGTAATGCCTTCGCCATTCGCCACTGAGATGTCGGGAATCTGAGGAAAAACATGCAAAGAATGAACAGAGTAAGTAGAGCAGAAAACCTACACTTTTAGCCAATTGGACCAACATGTCGTATTCCCCTTCATATGCAACATCCAAGAAAAGCACTACTTGGTCAAAGACCACCCTTCTATTGTGGTGCTGTTTGCCTGGAGTGCGAAGAATACTTTTATAATTGTCAGCTGTTCGGCTACTCAGCTCTTCGAACTAAATTGACAGTGTAACCCATTTGTGGCTTTTATAACAAGATTGCAGAAAGAAATTTGCCGAAAAACTCTGTACCTTTTTAGGTGCGAATATTACTTTTAAAATAAGAAAAATAGGAAAATACGAACTTTGAAGTTGGACCAACAAAATCATATATTGGACAAAAATATATGCATCCATCTTATTTACGATAAAAGAAAGAAACCAACCGCAGGCTCATCGCCACTGATAGTTGAGGCCTCATCGGTTGTTGTACTACTTGCCTCTTCATGATGGCCCAACTCAACACTGTCGATCGTAACAAATTCCGATGGCTCATCCATATCCTCCTCTTCCTCGATACGTTCTTCATCACCCAACCGCTCTTCAAGCTCCTTTTGCATAGAATCTTGCATGGTGATGCACTGTTTGTTGGCTTCTTCTGCTGTATTCTCCACTTCACTCTCTTTATTTTTTTCCGAATCTTGTTTTTGT
Organism: Subanguina moxae; assembly: GCA_000981365.1. Lineage (NCBI taxonomy): Eukaryota > Metazoa > Nematoda > Chromadorea > Rhabditida > Anguinidae > Subanguina > Subanguina moxae. The sequence continues at coordinate 12,085 of BBSZ01006402.1, read as the reverse complement.
CCATCATTTTTTCCCTTCTCCTCAGCACTTGACTGGCACTCTTCAGCTGACGGATCATCTTGGCTGATGGTTGAGTTCTGCGTCTGCACACTACTTACACTGTAAAACACATTGGTTTTAGAAGGGGCAGGCAAGGCAACAGCTGAGCAATCACTAGTTGTAGGCATATCCAGCTCATCTTCTGGCTCATCCACGACTGACTTGGGTTTTGGCTTTTGCTGCTGTTGAGATGGAGCAGGAGGTAGACTTGCACAAGCAGTTTCAATATTACTGTGGTGGTAATGTAGCTAAATTAAAGATACGATAATAAACACTCTATTGATCGTATTTATTCCCCACTCTCTAATTATGGTATACTTTGCAATTATAGCCCACCCCAAGGGTTCATTGTAGTGCATGGGGTATAAATACAGCAAATAAGGGATGTTTTTTGAAAGCATGTAACCAGATATGCGATGTCAGGATGATCTGTGTGTTAAAAACACAAAATAGACTTCCAAATGAGGACTAGGAACAACATCCCGGTTAAAAACTGAGGTTTTTCTCGTGTTTGTAAAAATTTAGTTTTTCTTCAAGATCTTCAAGTATTGTGTCAATCTTTTCTGTTTTTCTCAAACTTTTTTATGAGATTATTTTGCATTATCTGATTGCCTTTAGAGTGTAAAAAATTCTAATTTCAGGTTCATAAACTAAACACTCTAATTGAAAGAAACATCCAACTGATGCATTCGTTAGCCGTCCATGATCTGCATTTTTAACTTTCTCTGCTTTCTAACTTGCAAGTCAACGGATTATTTTACTTAGTTGACTAATTAGGTGACGAAAATAAATGAAAAATTTACAATTCTTTACACTCATCTGAAGGCTCAGATTGTGCAAAACAATCTCATAAAAAACCTCCTCATCGAGATTATTGCAACTAATTTAGGCCCTACGAGACCGAGGCCTGGTCTTTTTGGGTCTCTAGTGTGTGCACGAAGAGAACATTATGTGCCTGATTAGCTCAGTTTGGTAGAGCGTCAGACTTTTAATCTGAATGTCAGGGGTTCGAGCCCCCTATCAGGCTAACCTTTTTGGGACTAAAATCAGAACAAAAAAGAAGATTGGTGAAGTTCACTGCTAGAAGACGACACTGAAAACACAAAAGAGAGTCACGATTTTGAACCCAAGAATCACCGCAGCCGATCGACATTCGCCTGCAGCCATTCGCTGGTCGCAAGTTCTTTTAGCTGCCTACAGTAAAATAACGCGCCATATCTTATTTAAATCAATCAAGGTTTGTCGGGGAACTTCTAATTCAGCCATATGTAGTCTTGGGTTCTAGCAGTGAATTTCACCAATCTTTTGTTTTGATCTGATTTTAGTCCCAAAAAGGTTAGCCTGATAGGGGGCTCGAACCCCTGACATTCAGATTAAAAGTCTGACGCTCTACCAAACTGAGCTAATCAGGCACATAATGTTCTCTTCGTGCATACACTAGAGACTTAAAAAGACCAGGCCTCGGTCTCGTAGGGCCCGAATTTGTTGCAATAATCCCGATACAAGCTCTTTATAAAGCGATATCGAAAACCTCTGTCTCGGCTTCCAGCAAAGGTACTGTTAATGCCAAACTTTAAAAGGAGGTGAAATCCAAAAAAAGCAAATAAGCTTCAACTTGATTTGAAGAAGTTTGGAAAAAGTAAATTTTCGGAGGTCTGCCAACCTTAATTGTACCTGTTTTTGTTTGATTAATCAATATTTTGAAGCTAGCTTTTCGAAAAGAGAGACGGTTTTATCGATAAATGGACTCTATAACATGGTACTTTCGATAATTCGGTACTCAAAGCCTGGTCCCTTGGGTGCCCACTTGTCGGAAGTTGACTGTACCTTATTTACTCCATTCATCTCCCACCCTCTGAAAATTGCCCATCATTGTTTTCAAATGGTTAAAAACTTCGTTTTCTCTAGTTTTTAAGCTCTCTAAAAGAATTTCATGCCATTTAAAAAATAGGGGTGGGATTTCTTAGAGAGTATTCTACTAAAAAGTGCTTAATAGAGTATTCGAAAATTCTCTTAGGCTATAGTTAGAGAGCTGAGAAACACCAGAAGTTACATATCACTTAAAGTTTGGGAAAACTGTTTTTGAAAAATAATTCATCATTAGAGATTAATAGAGTAAACACGGTATACAAAATTCGCCTCAAAATAGAGTTCTACCTTTTCCACAGAGTCAGTAGCACCTGCCGCACCAGCCATAGACTTAATAGAAGCTGAAGCAGAAGCAGTGGTATTCGGCTTTCGGGCAGCAATGATGTCGGCGAAGGAGATGTGTGTTCTACCCTTTTTCTGTTCTTCCACCAAATAGCGCCAGATGTTTTCAGACTCCGCACAGCTGCCATTTGAAGCTGCACTTTCAGCTTGTGCCCACGACCGTCTCTTCATGGCTGTGAGTGAGTCGGCACGAAGACTTAATTGATCCGGCTTGCCTCTGGCCAACCGCTGATCAGGTGTCTCATCCATAGAGTAGTGGTTGTTGGAGTAATTGCCCATTTCCTACAAGTTTTTTCTTTTTCAACCGTAAAGCGTATACTTTTCAATGTCTAGAAAAAGATTCGTTTTCCCCAAAAACAGGATCAAACTTTTGCTAGAAAGCTAGAGCACTTAGCTAGATATCTGACTTTGAGAAAATTATAAAGACATTTAACCCTACCCGAAATCTACCAACCTTGCCAAAAGTAGACTGTCCATAGCCGTTAGCAGATGCTTTGAATGGTGGAGGAGGTGCTCTCACAGTTTTCTTATGTTGTTGTCGACTTGGCTGGGAATGAGTAATCGTAACAATCTTACTTCTGAAAATCGAATATATTAACTGTAGAAAGCAGTAGAAGGGAACTAAAAGTAGTTTTCAACAACACCAAAAAGACCCTCACCCATTCACCGCTGCATCTATTTGGTCGTAGGAGGGCAATGAACACTTTTTCACCTCATCCTCAACACCGCTATTGTTTTCATTCTGAAGAGTAGAGAACTGAAAATGAGTCTTTGCTAATTAAGCTTTCTAGGATCGTAATGGTGGCAAACCTGGAAAGGTCCCACAGAAGCTTGAGGTCGTTGTTGTTGGAGCTGCTGCGTCAGACTCTTAATCCCTGGTGCCTGGCTGTTAGTGATGGATTTTCCGTTAACTTGCAGATCGGATAATAAAGAAGAAGAAGTTGACTCCTTTGTGTTGCTAGCCAGATCCCCATTCACTATCCTTTGCTGGGCAATGGCAGCAGAAGCGGCAGAGGCACGACGTTGGTAGAGCAAGTCGAGCTGCCAATAGACAAGTTAAAAAAAGCCAAGAGCATAATTTCTAGTGTTTTAAAGCCTGTAACGTGCAGAAAACATGTTTCAGGTGGCGGAATACCATTTTTATAAAGAAAGATCTCGATCAAAAACTAACCTTTCGTTTGGGTGGACTAAGTTAAAACAAGTGTGGAAAGTGCCTGGACACCTTTCTTTTTGACTTTCAGTTTTTTATTAGAAAAGATGAGCAAAATAGCTTTAAAATGTGTTCCGACGAGTCTGCGTTAGGTCTACGCGCTAAAACTCAAGGCTTAGAAGGCGCAAATAATGCATCATATCAGGTATCCAGGAGCTTCCCAGACTTGGTTTAACAGTTAAACTTTAACTTGATACCCCATGCAAAAAGTTAATCATTGGTCGATATTTTATATAAAAATGATCACCAAATTGGAAGGAATGTTTTCTAAACGTTACACGTTTAAAACATCAAAAAACGTGTTTTTGGGTGGTTTCGGGAAGAGGCCGGACAACAACCACATATAGCCAAAGCTGCAATAAAGTTTCTTTGAAAAAACCTACCTGTTTCCTCAAAACATCCACCTTGTCCACTGCTTTTCTCAGCTGAACATCATCTTGAGTATATGCATTCTCGAGTTCAGCCAGCTCTCTCTTTTGCAGCTGATTGTGATGAGCCAGTTGTCGAGCTTCTCGTTGCACAGCTCCCAGCTTAGCCATCTCCCTTTCATCATGCGCAATGCGGTTCTTCAGTCCCACCACTTGTTGTCCGACATGAGTTGCTCTTTTGTCTTTCATGATCGAAGAGGAGGAGGTGCCAGCACCAATTGTTGAGGAGATGAGTTGCCTTCTTTCCTCCAATTCACAGCTATTTGCATCGATTTGGCGTTGTTGAGCTACCGCAGTTTCCATCAGAGAGTTGTAACTGAAAATTGTGCAAAATTAAGAGAGCACGACTCTGAGTTAATTAACTATAAAAAAAAATGACGAAGGCAGGAAATAGATAAGCAATCACCAAAAAAAGTTTAATTGGATTACATTTTAGAGGGCAAAATGCATTTAAAAAATACTGTCGACCAGCCTGTTTAGACCGACTTGATTTAGTAAATCAAAAGAAGCTTTGGAACCCACCAAAAGACACCACCGAAAGAGCAATAAATAGACAAACCAAAGCCTATCTGTATTACTCATCAACAACACCAACCAAAATACATAGATAACTGGTTAGGAAAGCATAATTAGTTGGCATTATAGCAGCAGTATACAATACATATTGGGTTGGTGCATAATTAATATAGCTTATAATCTAGGCTACATTTTGGTATATAACATGCCCAGAAGACATCAGCAAAACATAGGTCACAAACACAATGCCACAAACACATTTTTTTGAATTTAGGGGTTCGTTATATCGAGACTCTCGATTCGAGAGGCGACTGTATTACTTTTGGGGAGGGTTTGTATAATGCAATAGTACCCTAACTTTTATTAGAAAAAATGGTATTGTAGAAGGATAAAATATCAATCTTAAAAAAGCAATAATTCTATCGTGGAATGTAGTTATTTACCGGATTTTGTGTGTCTGATTAGTTGTGGAATCCACTGAGTCGCGTCTCCTCTGCTGCTGCTGCATTGGATGGTGAATCAAAGTGGAGAAAGAGGCAGAAGAAACACTAGGCTTGTGCACCACATTATTTTTTTGCAGACTGGGTACTGAGTTGTAGTGGGCAAATGTAGTGGTTGCATCTGCCACATTGGCGGGGAATGTGGTAGTCATGGGAGTACAGTTCTGGTTCAGTCGATTGAAGGCGGCATAGTGTTGCTGAGCAGAACATACTTGTGGAGGCGGCTGGGCTATACGAATTGGCTGCCGAAGTGGTCCGGCACCGGAAGAAGTGGATGCCACTGGCGCTGCCATTTGCTGCAAATCTATCAAAGTTTAGCCTCCCAATTCAAAGACATCAAAAAGGGTGTTTTGTGGACTTAAAAAAGTGGCACATTCGAACTCATTCATGGTTGAGAATGGTCTTAATTGTTTGAGTATTTTCCAGAATGTGTCCAAAAAGAATTGGCCCCAAATACAGAGCAATGCATATTGAAAGGGTTGATTAAACAAAAATACAAGTTAATGGTTTTATAATGAAAAGTGTAGAAACAGCTTCAGCAATGAGACTAAAAAACTATTTTTTTTGGCCAACCCTAAGCCCAAGGCTTGGTTGTATGCAAAAGCGTTTTTTTCTATTGTACTTTAGCTTCCTTTTTTCCCTGTTTCGGTTTGTGTTGCAAAGAACCTTCACAAGTTTAGGTGTTTGTCCATGCACCAAACGAACCAAGTGGATGTCTACTTGGTGTGAAATTTTTCTTACTTTTAGGCTCTCAAATTATTTTTCTTGTACTAGTTCCCAAGCCTAAGGAAGGTTTGATAAGGGTGGATTAAGCAACGTAATCATGGGATGAAGCGTGTCCACACACCTGCGGCTTTCTCTTGTTTGCAATCATAAAACTAAAGTCTCCAAAAATAGGTGAATCACTATAAAAATAGACCAGCGACTATGATCAGCAAGATTGAACACAAGAAGCTGACTTAAAATAGTAGAATGAACATATTAATTAATTGTATGGGCTGACCCGATTTTGGGGATTCGCAATTTACCGTGTACCGATCAAGGTGTTGCTGGAAAAAGCGCCAAATTGAGCTAGTGGTCCAAACTGTTCCTACAAACATTTCAAAGCTTTCTTAATAACTCAACAGTCAGCAACAGCACAAAAGAAGCCAAAATCTATAGTGAAAAGAAAGAATAAAGAAAAATGCCCTCCAAAATGTATTGATTGGTCAGTGAGTGAGTAAGAGCCAAAAAAAGAGACTTTAATTCAAGCAAGACCGGCAACAAAAGACAGGAAAGAGGTTGTACAGGTGGAAGGAGAGGAGCAGTGCTGCTGCCCACCCTCTTTCCAATCTAGGCTTGAAAACAGTCCTTCTATTTTGCACTTCACATAACAACAACAACAACAACAAACGAAAATGCCGGCACAGCCTTGGTGCAGACATCCAAACAAGAGAGATAAAGATAAGAGTGAAAGGAAGAAGAGGTGTGTTGACTGGAAGGTCAGCGTCCAATATGTTCTCCTGCATGCAACACTGAACAGGACATGGCAGGAAAGCACAAAGACTATGAAGAGAACAGCCAATACCTTTTCTAGAATACCTTTCCTTCTTATCCAATGAAATATAACAGGAAATGTGATACACAGAAAATCTTGCATAAGTAGCTCAGTGGTAAGAGAGTGGTAAAATAACAGTTCCTAGTGTTTTATTTTCAGTTTTTATATATTTGAATAAAAAAGACGACCTTTCGTAAGGCTTTTTTATTCTAAAATACCCCGAGTCGGCTCTCAATGTAAGAAGACCACTCGGGACCAAGTCCAAGTGCTCTTATAGCGAGAGTCGACTGCAGTCAAAATGTACTCAGAAATGTGAATCCAAAAATAGATTTTCAGAAAGTTGCTTCCCCGCAATTAAAATTTTGCTTTGCCTCTGGCCCGAGGAGCATAGCGACAAATAACTAGAGATTTTGAAGAAAGTCTAAGGAAATTATTTACAGCATACCTATAACAGGCCTTCCGGGTGAAAATTTGTAAAACAATGACATTTGGCCTTTTTTTGCAAAAAAAGGTCATTCTATAGAGTGCTCGTTGCTCTTTCGTGAAGAAAAATTAAGATTTCGACTTAACTTTTAAAAAACTTCTAAGATTTATGATCCCAAAAGGAGGATACTTCTAAGAAATAAGGACATTTGGAAGGACTGACGTGTAACCACTTTTCTATCTGGTTTACCTATATTCTAGCCACTGAATTGGCTGAATAAATCTTAAAAGTGTTTCAAGTAAACTAGAAATAGATAAAACACTTAACTTTTTGCTCCGGCTCTGGCCTTTTGCTTGGAGTGCACAGCATTGCTTGCTTGTCAAGGCTTAGGCTTTGGCAAGATATGGCTAGGTAGCTACTGTTCCAAAATTCTCATCATTTCTATCAGTCTTCGTAGTTTTACATAGTTCTTAGTTAATGGACACAGTTTATATAGAAAATGGAACACGAATAAACAGCTAGAAGCACTCTAAGCATAAGACGAACCAGGGTGATACTTATTCGGTTTAGCGGTTTATCCTTTATTTTGACATTTTCGCATGTTAATTTGTCTTCTAGGCCTTTATTCAATTTATAAGTAGCTCTTATAAGGTAAAACGATAGAGAAGTTGTTTTCCGCACTTTCTTATATAAAATATGTTTTTTTTTAAATTTCACCAAATGATTTTTGCCTTGGTCCCTCAAGGTAAACACCTCAATTAGTGTACTTGTAGACTAATATATGTGCATTTATCATTTTTTTTACACTGTCATATGTCAGAGCAAAATATGCCAGAATATCTCAGAACACACGCTGGTTCACGGCTAACGTGTTCTCGTCTATCCTAAGCTTAAAACCTAGTTTTATGCAAAAATGTAGAATTTGGGATCATAAAATACCCTAAAAACTGGTTTATTTCTAGTTTTATTGGCACCAAAAAATCCTTTAAAAAAAGATACTAGATATAAATGTAAAATAGCAACCGCAAAGAGCTATGCGCTTGCGTAGCTCAGTGCCAAAGCTCTCGAGGTTTTAAATAACCTCGTGCGATCGATTCCTACTAGAAGCTCGACTACTTTTTTAAAGGATTATTGTGTATGAGGCCACTACGTTTGTATCAATGGAACAGTATGGATGAAAGTAGACAAAGGCTATTAAAAGAGGATTCCCCTTGTGTGGGTCACCAACCCCCTTGTTGCTCCTAAATCAGCAGGAAACGAATAGTGAGGGTGGACTGGCGCCAATATAGTCAACTAATCAAGAAATCGTAAAAAGTAGTTTATTGGGAAGAGAGAGGAGTGGTATCTTTTATGTATTTAGTAATAATAAAAGAATATTTGTGGGGAGAAAAGAGTGCGGCTTTTGGAATAGAACAGCTTCCTGTGCAATAAAGACCATCTTTTAGAGAATGCAATTGCGCAAATTGTAGATTGTGTTGACGATGAGAAGAAAACAGAGATTGAAGCCACTTTAGAGCGTTGAGAGAAGAGCAAATAGCGGCTGCAAGATGCAACAGTTTTGCTGTTGGAATTTATTTGGATCTGCTTTAATTACATTAATTAGCTTTCATTTCACTTGGCTCTTCTCCTGCGCAGTAATAGCAACTCCACTTTTTTGAGCACTGCAATAGTAGCCTTTAAACTCATCACACGTACACGAGTACACTTCAGTCACCACATTTTGTCTAATAAAGCCGCACCGCTTGATTCAAAATCATGTTATTGAAATTATGTTTTTGATCGAGCTTTTGCATACAACTTCCATGAAATTTGCCAGCTTATTGCCTAACCTACAATTTGGATGGTGAGCTGCTTGGAAGTCGTCTGCAAAAAGTGGATTAAAAATACAAAAACAGGATTTTGAATCAAGGGGTGGAGGTTTGTCAGAGAAAATACATTTTACATTTGCCGTATTTCTTCTAACAATACCCTTCTCCCCTCCCCCCAATGGGATGGGTGGTACTATTAGAAGAAATACGGTAAATCCTGTTTGTGTTCAAAAATTTTTCTTTTAATTCTTTCAATACAAATTCCACCAATGGCTAGCAAAGAGAAGAGGAAAATTTTCAGCTCAAACCTTCCAAAAAGTCCAGTCATTAGTTTTTAGTTTGTTTCCTTTACTAGAGCAGCGGACAGCAACAGCCATTCTCACAATATTTACTTATATTGCTAAACTTTTGATTTTTTTGTAGCTTTACAAAAGTCTAATCTTTTGCAGTTATCTGAGCTAATCATAGAAAGTTATTTGGTTGCATCACAAAGTAATTATTTTTCAGTTTTTAGGTTTACTTTACCTTACCCTAATATCAGTGTAGTGGAATTGCCTGGGCGGCTTTCTAGGTGCATCAGCACACCCAGAGCTTGCGGTGCTGGTCACTGAACACGGGGATATTGAGGACAACGAGGTGCTGGAGGCGGAAATCTGACTTGTTGACTCATCTCCTGCGCACTGTTGGCCATCCTCCTCAAGCACAATAAAAGGCCTGTGTAGATTGGCCACAATTGCCATGGCACAAATAAAAGATTAACAAACAATAAGAACCTAAACAGATGACTACTTCACAACTAATTTACGACACAATATTGATACAATATCGGCGTTTAAACGAAAATAGAAATTCCTGTACTCAAAACAAAAAATCCATGAATTTGAAGAGAAGAACATGGAAGAGGAAGCACCCCTCTTCCCAAAGCATTCAAGAGGATCCACCCTAAAAGAGGGCCAGAGAAAAAGAAAGAGCACTTCAAGAGAGCTGCTACAAAAACAACTTTCTTAATATAACCGGATGAGGATAGATTCTCTCGGATTTGATCAGAGAAAGAGATTATAACCACATTTCAACTTTCTTCAAAATACTGCTCAAGAGGAGAATTTTCTTCAACAGTCCTCTTCAAAACAAAAAAAAACAACTATAGGAGGGTTATAGTAGGGGGACAACACAATTAAAAGAGTGGCATAGAAGAGCAAGGTCAACAGAAGCAGCAAAGTGTCTCTTTTTCTCTGGACTGGATCAATAAGTTATTTCCCAGGGAGTTGCAGGAAAAGGATTTAGAGGAGAATTAAAATTCGTGTTAGAAAAGACTAACTAAAACCATATTTTTGTCGCAACAATAGTTTTTTTTTCTAGAAAAAGTTGTTGATTGAATTTTTTTGGTGGTTGCTTTTAAAACGGGCTGTACACTACAATTTACGCGGAAATTTGTTACGAGGAACATTTGTTAAGCGGTCACTTTGTTAAGCCACAAAAATTTGCATATACTCATTTACAGTACTCATTTTTGAAAGAATTTATTTATTCTGAGGCACCCTGGTAGGTTAAAAAAACCTCAGGAATCCAAATCTGAAAATATAATTTCAAGAAGAGGCTTGGTTGCTAAGATATGATCATAGCCAGGCGAAAAATTGGTTTTTATCCTTTTTTTCTCCTAGTTTTGATCATATTTCAGTAAGCAAGCCTCTTTTTGGAATTCTGTTTTTATATTTGGATTCCTGATGTCTTTTTGCCTACCAGGATGCCTCAGTACGAAGAAAATTCTTTAAAAAATAAGTACTGTAAATACGCAAGAGTATACGCAAATTTTTGTGGCTTAACAAAGTAACCGCCTAAGAAATGTTCCTCGTAACAAATTGCTGCGTAAATTATGGTGTACAGCCGTAAAATGGACTGATAAAACTTTTTATGGAAATAATATTGATTGAGACAATTCTTGAGTTCAATTCCCATCCTGATTTGCTGATTTTTCCCAAAAAAGAAATTTGGTAATTTTTGGGTCAAATACACTCATTTTTGACAAATGAATAAGGTTTGACAACAAAAACGGTGAGAATTTGAAGAAATTATCCAGCTTTTTTCAAATTTAATAATTTGGCTTTTTAATTGGCTGTAAATAATGTCACCTATCAGTTTGAACCACTTACGTAAATAATTGATGGCAGAGGCCAATGGCTCAAATTGAAATCCCCTCCTTCAAATTACTCATCTATCCCCTCAAATTGCTTAAACTTGATTATCTCGGCTGTTTTACAACAAGTTTTTTTTATTTTTTTGTCCAGTGTGTAGCCCTGGATCTGCTTTGTCTAACGCAGTATCAGTTGACTCAATGTTGCTGAAAAAAGCAGGAGAGAAAGGTATTTGAATGTAGCAAATGATAATCCCGTAAAAGATCTTTTTCACTAACTTCTTCCAGCAACGTTGAGTCACTAGATGCTGCATTAGAAAGAGCAGATCCAGGGCTACACACTGGACAAAAAACAATTAGAAAAACTTGTTGTAAAATAGCCGAGATAATCAAGTTTAAGCAATTTGACGGGGGAACTATATACAGCCGAGGCCAATTTCGTCCAAAAAAGACAAAATCAGGCTAACAATCCAACTTGTGTGGAAGTAAATTTTTCTATTATAGCAAACAAATAGCACCAATTTAAAATGATCAAAAATCAAAGTTTTGAAGAGAAGACATACAAAATTGTTTATGACTTGGCTAGTCTGGCTTTATGGCCTCCCAAATATGGCCGGCTTTAAAAGAGAATAAATAAACAAACACAAATAAGTCAATGCTGGGGTGTTGGGCTTAGATTAGATTCTTACTCTTTTTCTTATTACTTTGTTGGCTTGGCGGGGAAAAGAGAGCTGCGACAATGCAAATGCCTTTTGCTCCTCTTTTGGTTGAGGGCAGAGGTGTCTCTCTTTTGTACATCTTTATTGTGGTTTCTGCTGCCTGAGAGAGATGAAAATGAATAATTTGAGAGGGAAAGTGACTGGTTAGGTCACCAAAGTCGCCAAAACGCCTGCTTTTGTGCCGCTTCAACACCTCTACAATGACTGAGATAATATTATAAATTGGTTGTTGCACAAATAAATATGGATGGGAATTGAATTGTTGATTGGTAGAAGGTTAGATTTACTAAGCCAATCAAAAGTGAAAAATAGGAGTACAGTTAAACCTGGATAAGCCGACACCCCTAAATTCAAAAAAATGTGTTTGTGGCATTGTGTTTTTGACCTATGTTTTGCTGGTGTCTTCTGGGCATGTTATATACCAAAACGTAGCCTAGAATCTAAGCTAAATTTTGATATGCAAGATGCCCAGAAGACACTAGCAGAGCATAGGTCAAAAACACAATGCCACAAACACATTTTTTTGAATTTAGGGGTGTCGGCTTATCCAGGTTTGACTGTA
>BBSZ01006401.1:0-15081 GCA_000981365.1 Subanguina moxae | reverse complement strand
ACAGGGGGGACCAAGGCATATTTTTTTCGGCGGTCCACCGAACACATATAGAGCCAGTCGCTTGAAATAATTTTCATAATGTTGCCTAAAATAGTTGAATTATGATACGAGAAAAGGACGAAAAATAAGCGAGCACCCTCTAATGAGCGGGCATCCCTCTAATAAGCGGGCCCCCTAGCGAAGGGTCGAAAAATAAGCGGGCATGCCCGCTTAATAGAGTAAATACGGTATATAAATCAATGACTTTTAAAATAGGCGTTAAAATATGATGAGCTTTGATAACATAAAGGTGTCTTAATCTACTTTTAAAAACTCTATCAAGTATTTTTTGTCAAGCTTAAAAAAACTTATTGTTTTATTGCAATTTTATTGTATTGTCTTATTGCAGGTATGGTAAGACGCTTTTTCCCCATTTATTTTATTTATCGTTTTTCACTTGTATTACTATTTTTATTTATTTACTATTCTGTTTTTATTACACTAGTTATATAATTTGCGAGAGAAAAAATTTACCTTGTAATTCTAGCAGCTGTCTATAGTAATGGTCTCTGTCCTTCCAGGTCTGCTCTAGGGCAGCTTTAGCAGCTTTGATCTCATCCAAACGTTTATTGACATGAGGCAAAGGAGAGTTCTTGGATAGTGTTCTACTATTGAGTCTATTTCCCAACTCGTTCACATAGTCGAACTCATACTCCTTGGACTGTATCTCATCCCTTACTTCAATATGTTTTTTGACCAATTCTTCGGCTGGAATGATGCCCGTGGCTGACTCTTCAATGATTGCTTGTCTGGTTTTGCTGATCCAGTCAAGCAGTTCTCTTAAATATGTGCCATAAAGGAATGTATCTTTGAAAATTTGAGTAAAATATTTATTTTACCTAGATGTATTCTCAAACATTTGAGCACCTTGTGATTGTTCTGCTTCATTGATTCGCATTCCTATTAATTATTTTTGCTGTTTTTAAATGCGCTTTTGACTCCATGTATATTTTCAAGACCTTCAAAAAATAGATCTTGGCCAAAATAACCCAAAAATGGTTTAAAATAATTTGTGAGTTACTTTGAAAAAAGTCAAATTTTTACGATTAAGTAGGAAAATGAAAGCATTTTTTGGGCATTGCAAACATACACAGCCGGCTTTTTTAAAGGTTAAATGTTTCAACTTACTAGCTTGTTTTAAAAGATCCTTGTGCATTGCTAACAGTTTCCTCATTTTTTCCTCCACTTCTTCTTTGTACTCTGGGTGTTTTCTGATGATCTCAGTGGCTAATTCATCTAGCTGTTTCATTCTTTCGTCTAAGGGCTTCAAATCTCGTTCCAAATTTTGATAACGACGCTGAAGGGATTGAAGGGCTTTGATATTGCTCTCTTCTGCTTGTTTTTGCAACAGATCAAACTTTTCGGACATCCATGCTTAACAAATTTTTCATACAATTGCTTTCCTTTTTAAACAAAAATGCCCTAAAAAAGATAATAAAAGGTAAGTATTTAGTAATCATCAATACTCTAAAAAGCATGAAATTTTCAGTAATTGAGCCTCCTAGTATAAACTTTTATACTCATGACTTTTGAATCCGGTGATATAGCTTACCCTAACCTTAGACACTTTACTGTACAATAATTTTTTTTTATCAAAATGATCAAAAAATAAAATATTGGTTGATTTTCAAAAAATAAATTACCTCGTGTGTCTTCGCAGCTCTCATTGAAAGAAGCCAAGCGTTCAGAAGTGGCCAAGTCTTCTGCTTTTAGACGCATTAAATTTTGAAGATCATTCCAAATTTTATTGATACGGCGCTGTCTAGCTCTAATGTTGTCTTGCTGAGTATGTGCTTCGCTGGATAACTCTATAACAACGAATATATAGATTACTTAGCGCATAAAACACTAAACTACCTTCTGCATTTTCATTGATTTTCTTAAGTTGGGTACCTCCATTGTTCTTGATGTCACTCTCCAAGGTGTGGAACTTGCGTTGGAAAGCTTGGATTGGGAAGTGGATGTGGTCAAATGGCACACTCTCGTTTAAAAAAATGTTCGTCTCCTTGGCCCAGGCTTCGAAGTTGGCGCATTGATTGAAAAATTTGAAGAGCTTGATGGCATCATTGAGCATTCGGCGACGATTCTGAAAATTTAGAATAGAAATATATTGTTTAAAAAAATTAGCTTCGTCTAATGGTGAGCAAAAGCTTCATTTTCAAAAAGAAAATTTTGCTATATGGACGTTTGGCAGAGACAAATCCTTTTACTTGCATCAGATACCGTATAACCTCTATTAATCCTCCCCTCTCTTTCGTCGGTGGTGAGCGATTTTTTCCGGCTCAACCACCCGACAATTAGGTACTGACACCATGCTCAAAAATGTAGCCCTGAATCTCAGCTACATTTTTGTGTATGGTGTCAGTACCCAATTGTCGGATGGTGGAGCCGTAAAAAATCTTTTACCATCAACCATCGAGATTGATAGAGGTTTTACGGTATTCACTTTTTTCTGCATCGAAAAATTTGGTTTGTGCTTTTGAGATAAATTTTTTATTTATTTTTCCAATCGGAGTCAAGAGAAAGTGTGCTGTCTTTGGTAAAAAAGACCTTTTTAAAACAAAAATTAAATTTACTTTGACCCACCGGATTTCTACTTGTTTTATTTTAAAGGAAGCTCTTACAGCAGCCAAATTGGTGAGCTTCTTGTAGTCTTCACTAATCATATCCTGCCTTTTTTGAATAGCATTTTTTCCCCCTTTGTCTGCTTTATTTTGGTTTTTAGGTAACGGATTGATTTGTTGGCTGACAGTTACCTACAAATTTAATCATTTACTTTTCTAAAAATCTTTAAAAACTTACCGACTCTCCAGGCACTATCCTGCAATAGTTGGCAGGCACATAACCTAAGGCAAATTAATGGCGTAAAAAAGATATTAATTTTGTAGATGAAAAAAATACTGACCTTCCACGCCATCCTGCTTGAGCACTCTCCACCAGTCAACGTTGGATTTGTCGAGCAGAGCCAACACTTCATCTTTCTCCACTTGGATTCCTTTGCAGCCATGGTAAGGATATAACACACTAACTTTTGGGACAATTACTTCCTCCACATGGTTAATATCCTCCTCATTGATAGACACTTGATTTGATGCTCCATCAAGATGGTTAAATTGGGTTAGGGCAAGCTGGGTGGCCAACTCATCGAGACGTAGAATGTCTGCCCGATAGGCCTGTATTTCACCCTCCAGTCGGCAGTGACGAGAGAACAGAGATTCAGAAGCACCTAAAAATTTACAATAAAAACAAAAATCACAATTATTGAGCAAGTATTATCGTCTCTAGCCATATAAAAATTATTAATTATTGTTTCTCTGATTGTTGTTAGCTATAGCTAATAATAACGATAAAAAAGTTAAAGGCTAGATATTAAAATCTGATAATAAAGAACCAGTGAAACCAGTTAATTAGCCGTAATTGAAAACAAAATTTAGTTAATTTATGCACACTTTTAATTAAATAACTTAATTTACCCAAATCTCTGCCATAATCATCAGATCTGGCCAGATGCATTTTTTCTTTGATCCAACTCTCGGTGTCGTTAGCATCTTGGAAATAAAGGTTAGCTTGTTCCGCTTCAGCCAACCACTTAAATAATTGAGCACTGTAAAGACAAAAAGGTTGATAAAGAAACGGTATGAGAAATTGTTTATATGTAAATTCATCAATTAAAATATAGTCATACCTTGCTATAGTAATACCTCTGAGGACATTACGGGGAATTTCTTATAATTTCAAAAGGCGGCCTAACAAAATGTCCACAAATCCATGAATTTGGCTGTATAGTAAAACCTTGATATAAAAAACCCCGATGCAAAAAACACTCGATATAATGAACGTCTGAGCTTGATTTGGTTAGTTTTGATTAAAACAATAAAAAGCTAGACCATCGATATAACCAAAACAACAAAAAACAAATGTGCTTTCGGTAGATAGATTTGAACGTAAGAGCCCTAAAACAGCAAAACGCAATACTTTTACCACTACGCTATTCAAACACCTTCCAAAACTGGAGATGGATTCTTTCAAATAATTTAAAAAGCCGTGATGGAGGTTTACTCTGCCTTCAATCCTCTATAAAGATTGATGAAGTGTGCGCCAAAATTTCGAGGTGTCACTATATTAGCGTTATTATAGCGAGATTTGACTATACAGTGAACTCACGTGATAGCACGCAATTTTTCCCATTTCGACTGAAGAGCAGAAATCTTTGTTTGGATGTCGTCTCTGAAAAAAGTTTTAGGCACGATGCGTTCACCGGTTGTTATCACTCCTTTGCTGCGTTGCCAATGGGCCTGCATTTCTGACTCCAGAACCTGAAATAGAGCATGTTGTAAAAGTTCGACTGTTTAAGAGACAATTTCTGTAAATATGGACCAGAACTGGGAACTTAAATAGTTTCCACAAAAATTCAATAATATTTGTCTGTGACAGCAATGGGCCGTTAAATAAAAATTGAATAAATCAAATAATAAAATAAAAATTTTAGCCACGGATATCTTAAATTCACTATTATACTACATTTAATTATTTCTAAGCAATTTCTTTGCGCTAAAAAAAAAAATTATAATCAAGCACTTTTATCTAAAAGGGTGGCTTTTGGTGGCCAAAAAGTTTTGGTCTGTTGAAAGTAAATACCAATGACTAGTAATGTGTTTAAAACTGCAGGCTAGTTGGGCTAGTTTTTTTAGCAAGTGATTGTTACTTTGGCTCGAAAACAATTAATTTGCTAATCAACAACTTCTTGTTCTTAACTGCATGCATGAATTTCACATACTTACTAATTTATTACAATCTATCTATTAAAAATAAAAAAATATTATAAAACCAAATATGAAGACAAGGGTGAGGCCTTCAGTGAATACCTTGTATTGGCGAGTAGTATGAGCCACATTCATTGTAATGTCTTTATTGCGAAGCATAGCCATACAGAGCTCCTCCTTCTCAGCCAACCAATTCATCTCTTCCTCAAAGTTTTGAACAAATTGAAAGTATTCCTTTGTTTTAGATAGTGCTGATTTGCGCTCTCGACACAAGCCGACCAATTGGTCAAATTGCTGCTCAACTTTGTCCAGCATATGTTGAAGCACATCGTACCTTTCTCCTTTGTTTTTAATGTATTCAAGAGATTGTTGCTTGGTGTTTCGAAGCCATTCTCCTAATTTTATTCTTAAAAGTTTTGTAAAATGACAATTGAAGAAGGAACTAACCATTGGCATTGATGTTCGCCTCAATAAGCTCTAAATTAGCTTGGAATTAGGCAGATTTTTGACTAACTACAAGGAAAAAAAAACAGAAATTTAACCATGTTTTTGCAGATAGTCATCCACCGCCAGCATATGTTTCCCGAAGTCGCGATTGCTAACAGAGGGCTGAAAATTAGCAAACACCTATTTTACAAAAAAGCTGCAATGGGATCATTAATACCAATGCTTGACTGAGTTCAGACGAGAGAGTGTCAATGTCACGAACTAAGGAAGTGAATTCCTTTAGGCCACTCAATTCCTTTTCTCTCTGATGTAGCATTGCCAAAAAGTAGTTCCAGCGATCAATAATCTCTCTTTCTCGCTGTCGGATGGATTCATTTCCATGGTAGTTGTCCCGTTGTAATTCATTTGACATTTGGGAGAGCATTTTGAAGCGATCAGTCTGAAAAAAATAATTGAAAGAAAACAAAATCAAGGCTCTGCTGAGTTTTGTATCCTTAAATGTGACTTTTATTATTAATATATACATTTACGGGTTATTTTTGCTGTAATAAAAAGGTAAAAGAAACACGGTATAATACGGACACAGTATTGTATACCTTGAGGATGAAGCAAAAATAATACATTTCAATTGATGAAGAATGAATTCTTAGGAATTTGCAATCTCAGAGAACATGTTTTTTTCTTTTCAGTGTACGACTTTTTTAGAAATGTGGTTAAAACACAATTTTGGAAAAGCTTCCTCTATACTCCCGCAAAAAACATCACGCGAAAAAAATTTAAAGGAACATGGTAACCTATGGAGTAAATATTTTTTTGGACTCTATATCTTACTAGAATTAAAATTTATTTGGACGAAAAAATAAGTAGAAGACCTTAGGACCAGCTTCAGTCGAAATATTTCGGAGCATTTTACTGGCAGCTTCCACTTTTGAGATTGTGGCGGAGAACTCAAAGTTCTTGAGCACGTTGATAATGTCTCGCAACCAGCTGTCGCGGACATCAGCCTTTCTGTAGAAAATCTTGGCTTTTATTTCTAGTCGTTCTTGTCTATAAACACCAGTATTGACAGGAGAGTTTAGACTATTTTTTAGTATTACCTTTGCAACTCTTGAATCAAGGCGATCTGTCGGTCATTTTCAGCATGATCTAGACGGAGCCAGGCGGACTCAATGTCATGGATAAATAGTCCTAAGCGTTTTGTATATATTTTTAAAAAAATTGAAATGTACTTGCATAATAAGTTTCTATTCAAAGTGAAACCAAGACCTCACCTTCGGGTGGCATATAGTTTTTTCTCCTCATAGCATTTCGCTTGGTTTGAATGGCAAAGAATAGAGCCTCCAACTCCCCTTTCTCTTTGTACTTGGGTGGTTTGTCTACTTTTCTGTATTCATTAAAAGCTAGCAGTCTATAAATAGGTTAATGAAAAATATAAATTGATTCACAAAAAATTATATTACTCGTCCTGCATCTCCCTTAGACTATTAGGAAAATTGCGGTCGATCAGCCATTCGATAGTTCTTTGGATCCAAATTAACAAGTCCGAAGACAATTGCTCATAATCCTCTTGCAGTTGGTCTTGTTGGACTAATCCTCCCACAACCTAGACAAGAAATATACATTATATTTTAGAGGACCAAGCTGTTTTTGCGAAAACGCCACAAACATGAAAGGATTAAACTAATCCTTGTATAATGTTGAAGGCAAGACAATGATCCGGCAAAATTCTTGCGTTCTTATTCTTGCTATCTTATTTCTGAATGAAAAATTATTGTCAAGATTTGTGCCTCCTCACTATCTCTTGGCGTCATTGACTTCTCAGTTAAATTTTCATCCCGCGATATTTGCGCCCGACGCTAGCTGCCCGACATTTGTGCTTTACAGTAGCGAACCAAAAATTTATAACACAAAAATACTCTTCAACAAATACCCTGTTCTGCGATATTTGGTCGCTTCGCAAACAAAGACATGAAGCAGCCTTCTGGGTACAAAGGTAAAAAAAAACTTAGGATAAAACCTTTTTGTCAGCCAAATTCTTTTCTATCCCTCGCAGCCAGGATGCCCACAAAACTAAATTTATTTTCATTGGATATAGGCGAATGCATGTTTTCTTTACACCATCTTTTGAAGCACCTTGTCATGTGGTATCTAACAAAATTGTTTGTCCCGCATTCATCGCTTAGCATTAGAAAGAATGGTTGTAGATGATGTGCTATATGATTGTTCTATACAGCTATATATGCCTTTTTGGGCGCAAGTGTCGGGGCGAAATTATCGGGCGCAAATGTAGCGTGACCAGGTTTTCAGCTATGCACGAGGTGCCTTCCACTACAAGCGAAGCCAGCTCGGCCTCTAAAGCGTTGAGCAATTCACTTTTACGAACCAAGTTATATTGATTAAAAATTTTAGCAATTTAAATCAATAATATTTATTAATAAATATAATTAATAAATAATTATTAATAAATATATTTATTTATTTTGTTGTTCAATGGTTGAGCTGGTGTTTTTAAAAAGTTAACAAAAACGGTATTTTTGTACGTGCATTTTCAATAATATGCGTTAAGATAATCACCTTAGCCACTCTTTTAGCACCAGTAAGCTGAAATTTTGCACAAGGTAGCTACTTCAAAAAAAAAAATTGTGCAAACCTCGGTTTTCTGCTTGGCAAAATAGTGGTAGTAGAGAGACACATAAGTCACTGAAAAAAAATATTTTTGAAACAGTTTTTGGGTTTTGAAAAACTACCTATAGACTTTTCATCTGGGTGGGAAACCACGACATCCTTTAAATCAAATTAATATATTTTTGAAAAAACAGCTAACTTTTCTACCTCAGCGTCCAACAGTCTCGCAATATCTAACTTTTTTTCTGCAATGTCAAAAGCACTATTCAAATTTCCAATGGCATCTTGAGGGTTTATAGTGTTGAAGTCGATGAGTTCAGGTCTATAAAAAATTAAAAAAGGTTTACAAATATATTAAAAATTTCCAAAGAGACCGATGAGCGTGTATAAGAGCACTAAAAGCCATTCCATTGCGCCAACTGTTTGTGAAGTTGTCGATCTTGACATTTGGATAGCCCACAGTTTTGCGTTGACACCACAACAGAAGAGCTGTAAATAGTTTTATTTTAAGGTAGTTGAAAAACAACATAATACAACAAATCTCAACAGAAGATCTGCAGGGTGTGAAATAACGGAGGCAAAGTGCCCCCGAAAAAAAGAAACTTAAAAACAACCTTCTTTAGCATGCTTGCGTTCTCCTGACTCTTGGCCCTAAAACAAGCTGATAAGAAAAAGTTGGGTTGTGAATTTCTATTTAATTCAAAATATATGTTGATGAAACGAAATGAATAATGAACCGTTCTTGTAAAAGCAAGAAGAAATCAATTATTTATGTAATTGACTGTGTTTTGGTTACCGAATTTTCTCTAATAAAGCCCCCCCCTTTTGATTTAAAATCGTGTTCTTGGCATTCTGTTTTTGACTAAACTTTTCCAGATGACTCTCAGGCGATTTACCAACCAAATTTTAGCTTATTTTCTCAGCTTCAATTTGGTTGGTAAATCGCGTGAGAGTCATCCGAGAAAGTTGAGTCAAAAACAGAATGCCAAGAACACGATTTTAAATCAAAGGGAGTGGGGCCTTATTAGAGAAAATACGTTAACTAAATTTCAATAAATACTAATTGACTGTCTATATTAGTGTTGGCACTTAGAAAATTTTTAGAAAATAGCTTTTTTCATCTTTTTTCTACTTCTTACTTTCGGCTTTCCCGGCCTTTTTAGACGGATTTTTGGAAAAGTTCTGGTCATTTAAAAATTTTCGGAAAATGAGAACCCTCATTTATATTGTTCAAATTGTTTGGCCAATTAACTATGTGTTCAATGGCATGTGAACATTTGCACAACAACTTTTGCGCATCTCAGATACTAAATAGCAAGGAAAGTAATTTTGAGTCTATAGTGTTAAAAAGGCGCAAAGAAATAGTGCGATTTTTTAAAAATTTAACAATGCACATGCATTTCTGAAACTAATAGTTAACTTGTTTGTATAAATACCTCGATTTCAATGTTTTCAATGGTGAAGCGAAGAATAATTGTCCAAATGAGGCCGAGAATAAGCCGCTCATTTCCATCAAGGATGTCTTCTGCACCAATGTTCTCCAATTGAATTCTTTTATGCTTGAGAAATTCAAGACATTTGTTCAAGTTTTCAATCTTTTGAACACGCATTCTCCCTCTGTTCGGCTTTCCAAGCTTCTCGCCACTTATAATCTCGAGAAATTTCATGAGTAGAATGCCTGTAATGACTATGCTCTGTTTCAGCTTTTACTCCGTCATTATATATTTGTGCTTTTTTGACGAATATTAAAATCCGGTTATTAAAAAAGATACAGCTACTAATGCTTATAATATATATTGGTATTCAATGAACTAACCGTCACCAAAGTCTACAAACAGGTCGCTGATTTCCGAACGAGCCTGAAAAATCCAATTTAGAGTCTTGCAATAATTTTAAAAAGTACTATGTATTATATTATGTATACATAGATTCGAATGCCCTGTCACTCTACGCCGTGGAATTTTGACCCATTTAGCAAAGCCACCGCCGGTTTTCTTTTTGTGTCGAATCATCACATAATGTTTGAATAGTACAGAGATATGCATTTAAAAGCTTTTTAAGACATTTTAAGAAAAAAAAGTTGTGCCAAAAAAACAATAGGGCGGACCAAGGCAAATTTTTTTGGGCGTACCCTCGAACACATATAGAGCCCTTGATTCTAAAGCATTCTTGACAGGGCTGATACCGTTTTATAAGGTATGTTTTGATTTTTCGAAAAAATGAAAAAACCCTATAAAACGGTAATTCGTTCCTGTCAAACCGTCTTTAAAATGCTCTAATTAGTACAGAAAAAAGGGTTTCGGAGCCTGAAAATGAAAAAAAAATCACACTAACTGGACATTTACTTGGTTGGTGCAGAAACAATCCGTCATGGTTTCAGTGGTACATATGAACTTCTAATTGTAAGGAATTTGTTTGAGGCAAAATTAGTTTTAAAAGGTGAAATTATGATATGCGACGAAATAATGGGAAATGAGAGGGGCGGTTTTAGCCGAGAGAATTTTGGCAGAGGTGATTTTGGCCGAGCGGATTTTGTCACGTATCGTTTTTTGGGTAACACACACGAACACACATAAAGCCTCAAACATCTACCTTATTCAAGTAGCTATTGCACCATTTCGTAAAAGTTTTCTTCTGAATGTGTATTCTTTCATCCTTTAACTGTTGAATTCGATTTCTTTCAAAATACAGCGTTTCATCTTGCAGATCTTCATTATCCGGCGAAGGTGTCGAGTAAATCGACTGTGTGTGGTGATAGTATTGGGTGGATTCCTGTTGTTGACTATAACCATTCCTAGTCCCAACAACCGGCACTGCTGTTGCTATATTATGAGTCGTCATGAAAAGCTTCAGAATTTGATAGATAAGTAGTAAAATAAAATAAGCTACTCTTTGTTTACGATTAGCAAATAATACTTGTAAAAATTTCCGATCGCCAGTACTTGCACCTTTCTTTTTCTGAAAACTGTTTTTATTATTACTATTATTTTTAGTAGATAAAAACTTTGGCGCCACTCGGTTTTTTAATCGATTTTTCTAAAACTATCTAAAAACCATTTTATTGTTTAATTTATGCCAAAAAACGAACAAAAATACTATCTTAAAGAGGTTGAGGGCCGTATTGGGAGGAGAAGGGACAAGAATAGGGCCACTTTGTAAAAAGGCTACTCAACCACATTTTATTGGGAAGAAGGGCTGTATTGGGAGGGAAAGGGAAAACTAAGGGGCCACTCTGTAGGAAAAGAGAAGATTTTAAACGTAGTATCCCTTGCAGGGACTGCATAAAGAAGCTCTGGTGTGCATGCTATTTTCTTGCATCCACAGCTATTCTCGAGTGATTTATGTCTCAGGCATGTTTGTGTGCGCATCTTAACTCCAAGCCTCCGTCGCCCTCATAAGGGGGCTTGAAAGTCAGAGATGCGCGCACGAACTTGCCTGCGAGATGAATCCGAGCAATTCTCTTGATCAGAGAATGCATCTAGAGACACTTTTTGTCCTGGTTCAGTAAGGGAGACGGGTGATTAAATTAGTGGCCTCCTATCATTCCTTTTCCCTCCTAATTTAGCTTCTATTGTCCTCTAAGTTACTATTTTTGCCTCTTTTTGGCGAAATTATTACTTAAAAATGGTTTTTAAGCACTTCTGAAAAAATCGATTTTTTTTGGGGGGAGGGGGTGTAACCGAGTGGCGTCAAAGCTTTTTATATTGTTGGCTGTAGAAAAAGACAAGTAAAGCACTCATTAAAATAATTGTTGGTTAAGTATTTATTTTTTTTACTGCAAAATGGTTGACTATAACTACAATGACTAGTAGCTATTGAGAAATTTAGATATATGCTAGCTCAAAAATCAAGCTGAAGAAAATATGGTTTTAATTATCAAAAGCTATGATAACCAGCTACAGTTGACGATATTCATTTGCGCTCAATCGATATTGATTTCACTCTCATTGTCTTATTTTCAAAATCAATTCATCCTTTCTGTGCCTTCTTCATATAACTTTTTTTTAAAGGTTTTGCAATGCATGGCTATTGATATTTGGCCGTACGACTATGAAGAGCGGAAAGAGAATAAAGCAAATGAAGAGAATATAATGGGCACGTCAAAAAAAGTCAAAGATTAAGAAGTCGTATGCCATTGAAAAGCTGGATATTATCAAACACGCCAAGAGAATCAAATTCTTCAGAAGCGCTGCCAGAAAGTACAATATTACCCAATCTATCGTTCAAGATTGAAGGGAAAAGGAACCTCAAACAAGGTATTTGCTACTTATGATGATTTTATCTTTATATAACCTTATATTTTAGAGACTCGGTCAAGGATGCGCAAAAAAAAAACTTCTCTGGTGCTGATCGGTCTCTACTTGATAAGGATTTCACAAACTTTTGGTAGGATGGGTTCCCGAAGGAAGGGCTAAGAAGTTGAAGTTCTCTCGTACAATAATAATCGCAATAGGGCAGAAGCCGATCTAACCCATATTTGGCCCAGAAAATTAAATGAAATTTTCTATAAGTAACAATTGTCTTAAGTGGTTTGTTTCGCGCAAGTAAGGGATAGCTGCAAAAATTTTCGGGCCGTGACTTCTGACTAAGAGTGCTAAAAAATTAAGAGTAACAAGCTGCTATAAGACAACAACAGAGTATGTGAAAAAGGTAGATTTTAAAGGAGCAAAATAGAAGGTGCCCTAGCAGTCGATATCTTTCTTCAATAGAACTACGAAAAATGGAAAGCTTAAATAAAGAAGGAATAGAAAGTGTTCAAAACTTTTGGTATAAGTATTACTACAGTCAAACCTTTCTATAACGATTAACCTTCATAACGTTCATTATTAAAAGATTTGGTTGGCCTCAACTAGATCATAACTAAACCCACCTCCCCAGCAACGCTCACTCTCCATACGTTCACCTCTCTATAGCGTTCACTTGAGGTCGGTCCCGAGGGTGAACGTTATAGAGAGGTTCGACTGTATACAATTACTTAAGTACATTTCTAACTTGTGCAGTTTTTAGTGCTGTTTGTTTACTCTTAAATGCTATTTGTTTAGAAATAAGCAATGAGCCAAACGTGAAAACCTGGGCAATGTCAAGAAATAATTTCGTCTGGAATGTATGCATGAAATTGATAAGCAGTAAAATTTTTCAAAATTTGCCATCTTTTAAGCTCCTCACCATACTCAAGGAAGAGGAACTTCATAAAATAAGAAGCGCTTTCTGTTAGTCCGCATCGAGTTTGATGACAAAACATACGTTCGATGACGTCAAGGCGAGGAATTTTGTCTAAAATGCACGAAGCTGACTATAAAGAAGTAAATCATTCAATCAATTTGTGAAGCTATGTCGACCAATGGTGTTGGACCAATTCATTGCATCGAGGGGATTATGAATCAGCACGTCTACGTCGATGATATTCCTTAGGACGTCTTATTATCACATGTCGAGTATAATCTAAGTCAAGATTAAATCCTTTTTATTTTTATTGAACTTTCAGAGCTGTTCAAGTTGCATATAATGCAGGCTAGTAACCATCCCACGCGCACTGCAAAGAAGGCAAAACATTTTATTTCGGATGATTGGTGGTGTTCAATGGATTGGCCAGCTCAGTCACCAGATTTGTCACTTATTGAGATGCATTGGATAAATGTAGACAATAAAATTAAGTGCCAGGTGCCCAATGACATTGCCAGATTGGAGAAGGTCGTCAAGGAAATTTGGGTCGCAATTCCAATCAACCAAAGTATTCGCCTTATCAAGTCTATGCCAAGAAGATACCAAGCAATAATCAAGAACAAGAGATTTTCTACAAGTTATTAATATTTCGATTTTTTTAGCAGCTTCTGAATAAAGTTACTGTGTCTTTAAGTAATTGTCCGCCACCGTGCTTGACTAGACTGGTTACGGAAACAAATGGTTGAGCATATTACTGAAAATAATCTCCATATGACAACTGATAATTAATTAATGCGTAGTTCAGTGTGTGGCTGATAATTACTCATTATCACAACATTTATACTGGTTATTCTTTGGGCACTTCAATGCAACTGAAATTGCTCTCTGAAAACACCAAAGGACAGATGTATTTTCTTTTCTACTTCTTATTTAAAGATTTTTTTCCTTTGTTATTCATTGCTAAGGACTTCCTAAGTTTATTTTAGCTAAGAGAAAGTCCGAAATACGTATCAAAAAGAAAAACAAGAAAACAAAAAAGAACCTAAATATATGTATGGCTGCCTATGTCCGAAAACAAAGATTTAGCAAAATAGATAAGGTAAAATCTTGGGTGTAAAAGGAAGATAGAACAAATAGAAAATAGAATAGAAGTGTAGTGCATGTTCACACAGAAGGGATGATAAAATAGAAAATCTATAAGAATTATTATTGTGACTTATATTTCCGGCAGAACACAACAAATAACAGAAACAAAAAGTGATAATAAAAATTGTTGATTGAAATCTGCAAAATGTCAACAAAATTTGCTTCTTGTATCTTTTCCTAAAGGCATTCATGTGTAGCCAAAAATACAGATAAAGGATTAAATAATTCAAATTGAACGGAGAATTACACCTGCAATTAGGCAGAAGCATGAAAATTTCTAATTAACTGTTGTCTTCTTCCTTAATATCTTAAAAAAAACCTAGAAAAAGTCCTCTTTGCCAGCACTTCTTACACCCATTCCAGCATTATTAGCCATCTTCTATAAGAGAAAGTGTATTATTCCTATTGTATTTGCAGCCATCACGTTCAGGTGGGGAAGATGCCAGTAGAAAAAAAAACCGGGTCAAGGTTTTCCGCTTTCCACCATTTACCCTCTGCCTACTTTCAGCTACAATCGCAATTGCCACTCTACATTTAATTGGTCTTTCTCCATCTTTTGTGTATAACCAGCCAACAAAGACGAACGATCTCTGCGTGTCTTGTTTTACTCTTAAACGAATAGCAATTAAACCGAAGTAGCCTATATATAGTAGCAGAAAAAGTGATTGTCTGTAGTCTGATTATCACAAGAGCATTTCTCTCTTCGTTGCCCCACTACTATTATTTCTTATCCCTTGTCAGTCCAGATAGGCATCATTGGGCGCATCAGCTTGTTGTCTTCTCAACTCCCAACTATATAAATTTATAAATAAAGAACAGCATTCCGATAGAGGATACAGTAAACTCTCGATATAACGGCCCCCCTCGGGACCAGGCTTAGGGGGCCGTTATATCGGGG
>BBSZ01006400.1:0-19313 GCA_000981365.1 Subanguina moxae | reverse complement strand
CTTCATTGTGACCCCATAGACATTTGTCGTCAACGGTATAGCCCCCGGAAGACCTTCGCCGCACTTTTCGGATACAATGGGGACCATCGGATCGACCTAAAGTTCCATAATCGTAATTATCCAAAAAGTAGCAAATTCTGACATACCCCTTCACTTCGGAGAATACGATCAGCATCCTGTTCAATTTGAGTACTGATGCGCAAAGCTTGCATCAGACCTAAAAAGAGTGGGTTTTCTTGATATCGGGAAACGAGAAAAGCAAAAGCACCTTGATCCTTTTCCATCTTCGACAAACTTTGCGGAAAACAAATCTTTTATGATACGAGAAAAGGCCGAAAATTAAGCGCGCACCCTCTAATAAGCGGAACCCCCTAGCAAAGGGTCGAAAAATAAGCGGGCATGCCCGCTTAATAGAGTAAATACGGTATGCTCTTTGCACAGTGAAATATCACAACTAATAATGCAAGAGGATACCATCAAATTTTTTTCAATTACGCAAAAAACTGTTGTCAAAAGTATTCTGGAATTTACTTAATCTTCAAATATCAAATATGACAATAGCAAATATGGGTTCACTGCTTAGGATTTAATCCTAGGGCGATATTATAGGATCTGATAGTAGTATCGGGTAATTATTGGATCTGCTCCAATAATCAATCTAGATCTGAGCCTGGAGTCAGATCTGAGTTAAAAGTGCCTTGCTAGGGGGAAGTCTAGCGAGCTGTTTTACTTCAAATATACTAAAAGTTGTTCTCCAAAGTTTGCCGGGTTTGACATTATCATAAAAAAATGACGGACCGCAAGAGAAATGTAAAAAAATTATGGGGACGACCGGCCGCAACAGGCGAAAATTCAAAATTTTCCAAACACCCCCGTTTCCGCAGTATCGCGGACCCAAGGGTGTTTGGGGCTCTACCCCAGAAGTGCCATGCAAGCCATGACACCTCCTTCTGGCGCGAAGGCCGGTGGGCTTGAGCAAATATGCGAATTTTTGCTTTCATTATATATCATTATGGGTTCGTGAAAAGGCTAAACTTTCTTCTTAGTAAGCAGTTGGCATCAAGCTCAGCGTTGCTGAAATGCTCCCTATGCTTGGGTATGCCTAAGCATTTGTTTAATTTACTTATTTTACAAATGTGGGAAAAGCTTCAGACTATCTGTATAGGCCTTTTGTATGGTTTTTCTGTCTTTATGCGTAGGCCTAACTGCAAAGGTAGGCTTAACTGTTTGTTTAAGGCTTACTTTATAAGTAACCCTAACTGTATGTGTAGGCCTTTTTATTTGTTTAGGTTTATCTGTATGCATGGGCCTAAGCGTTAAAGCTCAAGGCTATTTAACAATTTGATTATAGGATATAATTTTTTGCGGTGATAAGTGTATTGAAGAGAAAAGTCAGAGATTCTAGAAAAGACATGATGAGCACAGCTCTTTTCTTCTCTTTAACACAACCAGCATACTGACTGTAACCACATTTATTTCGATACTAGGAAAGAGGACGTCCGATTGATAGTGTAAACGTTGTGCATACGTTCTTGTTTATTCAATACACCTAAATACACAACATTCACAAGTAAGCGGGACACATAAAAAAAAGATAATTATTTGCTACAGAACAAAAACCAATTGTTTCGTCATTCATCAACAATTTTCTTTATGTAGGCGCCAGTTGTGCGGCATCGCCCCATTTCTCATGAATCCAGAGAATAGTCTTGACAGGTATCTGAGGCCCAATAAGCGGATTGAGCTGATGCAAATAGACAATAATCCAGAACATGTGACAACAAACAGCTGTGAGCACGATCATCGTTTGAATAATTCCTACAAAAAGACACGTTATAGCATGCACCTTTGTTGTCGTTTCTCAGTTGGCATTGGCAGAAGTCTCTTTTAGTTTTTTTGTTTGTATTGCTCATTAAAGGAAAATGGACAAAAAGTGACCCAAAGTGTCTTCTCATTAATTTTTTGCCTTTTTTACTATAAAGAGCATCTGAAATGGTCTTAGAGCATCATTTTACTCTATTGGTTTAGGACGGCTTTGAGAAGGAACAGAAAAAACTTTTAGCTTGAAGTTATTCGCCATCTAACATCTCCAAACTAAGCTAATTTAATAACTAGCCTCTATTTGGTCCACTAGGCACGAGAAATGGTCCTCCTGCCCCAATCACAGCCCAGAATGCAGTAACAGCAATCAACGGAATCCACACAGACATTGTTCTAAAATAAATGAGTAACTAATAGCCAATTCTCTTCCAAAAAGTGTTGTAAGTCTATATAAATTAAATTTTTAAATTAATGTGCAGAAAGAGAGCATGTTGTCACTTTTGTTGTCACGACAAACGTTATTACAAAGATATGGACGAACAATGTAAATAAACTCGCCATGGTACATCAAGTGTCTTCTCTTCGAAAGTCCCTAACAAAAACCGAAGATCAATTTCGGTTTTTAATTTATATGAAATCATGGAAATTATAGGTACAAAAATCATGCAACTAGTTCAAAATTTCAAGACAAAGGTATGTATGAATGCTCATGTCTTTTATTTCAATAAAAAAAATTAAAAGAACATTTGAGGTAGTAAATTGGCGCAAGGCGAAAACTAAAAACCAAAAATTATATGGAACGAAGAAAAGTCAAGGAATCGATTGTTCTAATTCAAATATTTCCTACAACGAATGGTCCAAAGATCGAATACCGCTTGGCGTTCTGTCTCTGATAATCTTATTCAACTTTACACACTTTCTCATTGGTTTTGTATGAAACAAATATGGCCAGAATTTTTGAGTCGCAGTATTTGGTTTTCCTGCGAGTTTTTAGAATCGTTCTCTTTAAATTTATAATACTTATTATTTTAGAAATCTTTTGGAAGACAAAAGCTTTGCTAGTAGAATAATGAAAAAATTATGTCCGTTGTGTGGGCCAAAACTCTCTGCTTTTTGGTACATTTTGGCTTTCTTCTTCCTTATTTAATTATTAAAGTTTTCACGTTTAGCATGATCATGTCAGTGTGGGGAGTAATTTTTCTTGGCTTATTAGGTGTCTTTTTCTACATGCAAGCAGTCACTTTATTTCCGGACCTCCACTTCAGTAAAGAACAAGAAGAAAGTGGGTTGACAGCAGAGTAAGCTTCTTATTCCGTTTTTGGCGCAATAAATACTCTTTTAACTTTTGTTATTTTAGTGTAATAGAGGCAAAATACTCGGAAAAAGCAGTACAATGTTGGATTGCGGCTGGAATGTACGTCATCACCCTGATTGTGGTCTTTTGGCAGAACAAGTTTAACAACACGACACAGGTCTTCTGAGTCGACCATAATATTGATTATTATTGTAAACATAAATGTTTTGTGTAGTTTTCATTTGATTATTTTTGTTGCGAGTGTTTGCTCGCCATAAATTGGCAGACAACTTCACTAAAAGCGCATAATCGTTGCAGATTATCATTGTTTCCGCAACAAAGTTCTTTTATTTAACAACAAGTTTTGTTGAGCAACAACAAAAACATTCAATTCCCAACAACAGCACAAAACCACTCGTCCTTAAAAATTATGACGTAGTTTGTGCAATTCCAGACACGGCATGATAAGGATGTTTTATTACTGCTCAAGCTTAGATTTTGAGTTTGTGTCACGGATATTGGCATGAGCCCATTTCAGTCCACCCAACAAGCCAGATAGACGTTTTTGCAACAGTTCCCATTGGGGGCGATCAAAAATGCGGTATTGAAAGGATGAAACTAAGAGTCTGCCGCTAACTTCGTCAATCTTTCCCTGTAAATTGAACACGTTTATAAAAAAAATATATAGTGGTAATCGTAATTACATTAATAGCTTTTATTCGAATCACATCAATCACGAACTCCTCGAGCTCTTCCTCGTCTGGAATGTCCAAAGCCTTAGAGATGTCTGCCAACGAAATCACCTAAAGTTTCAGGAATAGTCAGGAATTTGGTTACAATATAATTTTCTGAAACATCCCGAATTTATTTGAGTAATTGATTTATTTGTTTTTGTATAGTTTTTGTTTTTTGACGACCTTTGTTTTTCATTTTTTGATAAAAAAAATTTCTTCTTTGTTTAAACGGCTGAATGCAATTTATCTAAATTTTTAATCGAATGGGAGTAAATGGAATACTCAAATTTTACAAACTGTGCCAAGAAAAATGCTACCTGTTCTCCAAAAATTTTGGAGATTAGCGTATTCTTTTTAATACAACACCCTTCTCTCTTAGAGTATCTTTCCTACCGCATCTTATTGCATTTTTAACATGAAGAGAGGAATATTTTTTAGAGGTTGAAGTATAGAACACCCAAGAGTTCCATAAAGGAAACACGATATCCTTTTCAATTTTAAAAAATTTAGTTTGTGCAAAAATTAATACTTGTGTTGTTTCAGCCATAGAAACAAGTGTTAGCATCTTAATCTTCTTTTCTAAGATGCTTTCATCCACTTTCAATTGCTCTTTCACAAACGACGGATTCTGAGAAATGAAGTTCTTATAATCGCTCAAACGTCCTTCCACGAAAATTTTTAAGATTTGGTGCATAGGAGGGTCGGTCTACAAAGTTGCTTCACGTTTAAATTGATGAAAAATAAGAATGTAAATTACTTTTTCCAACCGCTTAACAGCACTCAGACGCAACAGGTGATCAAATGTGAACGAGTTAGGATCAATAACGGCGGTACGAACACATTCTCTGGCATCTTCTTTAGCACTGTCCGCATCATCAGCATAGGTTTTCAGGAGAGCTGTCATCACCTATTTTTGAGCATTTTAATATGTTTCCGCAGAGTAAAATTAAATGAATTACTTCAGCAGCAGTATCGTGTCTACCATCTTCAAGCAATGAAGAGTGCCAAAGACGAAGGAGTTCTCTTTTCTGGTCCAGACTCAACCTCCACTTCACGGCATATTCATCAATTTTTTCAGCATTCGTGTCAAGGAAAGAGGTCAAATGGGCTCGGCCACACATCTGACAAAATTTAAAAGGAATACTGACTCTATTGTATTATACCTCCCCCTCCCAAAATGTAACTACCACAAAATACGTGTACCTCCCCCCTAACCTCTTTTAATGCCCTAAAAACAGTAAAGCGAGTCGTTTTGGGCCGGTCCTTTGCGTTTAAGGCAGATTTTTCTGCAACCAATTTTCGACCTTTTTTTTTCCCTTTTACCATGTTTTTCTCACTGGACTATGGCAAAAAAAAGGCCTGAATGCATTTATTTCTCCAGAATCTTGCTCGAATTCATCTCACAGATAGGCTTGTGCGCGCATCTCTAACTTTCAAGTCCCCGTCTCCCCGTTACGGGGACTTGGGTTTGAGATACGCAAACACCCATACCTGAGAGAAAAATCACTCGAGAAGCAGCTCCGGATGCATGAAAATAGCATGCATGTTAGAGCTTTTTTATGCAGTAGAGCACAGTTGACGAAGCTATATATAAGATCTTCTCTTTTCCTGAGTGGGCCCTCATCAGAAAGTGGTTCCTTACTTATCCCTTCCCCTCCTTATACAGCTCTTAATCTCTTAAAAATGGTGAAAAAATACTGCTTAAATGGTCAATGTACCTAGAAAACCAAGTACTTGGGGGGGGAGGGCGTATAATACAGTAGTCCCGGAATACTGATGCCAGTGTGCATGCCCTTTTATATCAGATAATTATAATTACGGTATAAAAATAGCAGTACCTTCAACAGATGAATCAACTCTATCATTTGCAGCTCCGCTTGATCAGCATGGAAATGAAAGAAGTTCGAGAGAACTCGTACAGCGACCCCAGCCTGAAATCCAGTTTAATCAGTGCAACCGACTCATAACCGTCATACACAAATGCCTTTACATTCGACTGCCACCCATGACCTTGATACTTCTTATCAGTCACCAACTGACAAAACTTTCCCACCAGCTTGCGGGCTTGTTCTCCCTAGATAATTTGTTAATGCCATGTAATCTCTCATAGAAGCCCCTGTTTAATGGTTATTTCTCTCACCGTTGTATGTGCGCGCACCGTTTTTTGGACATTTCAAAATCTGAATTAGCGTCGAAATTCGAATCTTTATTTTTAGATAAATTTATTGGGTATACAGTCGAACTTAGATGACACGTCACCCCAAAATCGAACTCTTTGTGGATCGAACCCTTTGGGGTGACGGGTTATCGAAGTTTGACTGTAAAACGTGAAGAGTTAATGTTTTTTTAATAATTGAGTAGCTTAAATGCGCATAATCAATTTGCAGTGGGCGTAGCCCACTGAAAGCACTCATAATCTTAGGCTCCCAGGTTCAAAAACTCCAAGCCAAACCACACTTCCCGGGATCAAACACTCGAAATCTGCCGAACCAATTGTTTTCAGACATATTTTTTAAAAATTAATCCGTACTTTTACATTACATCACACCTAAACTCAGACTAACAGTCACACTCACACCAAGTGTGACTCTGAGTCTGAGTTTAGCCGTCAATGTGAGTTTTGGAAATAATCTTTGATAATCGACAGGAAATTCTGCAAGTCGATATATGGCGTATGGACGTTTAGCAAATAATTACAAATGCAGAAATTTGCGAAACTTCTCGCAAATATTTGCATATCCAAATTTTATAAATTTTGCATTGGTCCTCCAAGGTCATTTTTTTGCAAAAATATTTTTTCTCGTAATGTCTCTCAAACAATTAATTTTTGATTTTTCGTTTTTTGCATCAATACAAACTATACACAAACATTTTTTACCGTACAACAAAGCATTTAGATTTAGGGGAGTCCAGCGAAGGTTAGTCGTGAACCAAGTACACCTTGCTTCCTTTAAGTTTAGTGGTTCACGCGATATCTCACACCAATACCGGTAAGTAAGAAGCATAAAATTGAACATAGTTTCCCTTACAGACACCTACCGCATAAAGAAGCTATGGTATGCATTCTATTTTCATGCATCCAGAGCTATTTTCAAGTGATTTTTATGTCTCAGGTATGGCTGTTTGCGCATCTCAACTTCAAGACTCCAAATTCCCTACGCCCCCAGAAGAGGCATAAGAGGCTTGAAGGGTTAGAGATGCACGCACAGCCTTACCTGCGAGAGGAATCCGAGCAGAACTCTTGACCATAAATGCTCTTGACCATAAAATTTCCCCCGGTGGATGCTTAGGATGATTATGCCCTATCCAAACTAGTTGGATGACCGCTTGGTGTGTATTTTTTCAAATTATCGCTAAAATATTTGAAAAAATTGTACTGAAAACAACTTTTTAACTTTTTGTGATTTTAAAGTTTTTAGTGGTATTAAAAAATATATGCCCGAGGCTTCTATCACAGAAAATAAGGCAACAGTCATAAACTTCCTGGTATAATCATTCAAACCTGGAAGGTAATGATTAGGGAGAACAGCGCATTCAACAACAACTCCACATCTTTGTCGTTTGGAATAGTAGCAATGAAATCGCTAGCATTCAGTAACTCTACTACACTGGCATAAATGTCTTCAGAGTCTTAAATAAAATTGTTTTACTATTAAGGGCCATGCTTGCTACCGACGGGAATATTTTTTTAATTTCAAAAAAGGCAATTAGTGAAGGGCGCGACAAGAAGAAGAAAAAAACTAACTAAAAGTGGGCGTCATCAAAAAATACATTGAAAAAACACCTTGATTAAAGTTAGTTTTTTTAAATAAAAAAGTCGTATATAAATCCTCCTTTTCCATTATAAAAAAAATTATAGTGACAACCCACACTACAGAAATGTACGCGCAACCGCCCTTTTTGCACATTAAAAAAATAATCCCACTAACGGGTGACGGAAGCACACCCTCTTAAGGCGTTGTAGTAATTAGATCAATAAATGTTACCTGTTTTTTCAATGGAGACTCCTTTTTCAGCATAAAATTGACGCAATTGATCTACTTGAAACTGCTCTGTACGCTCGGCCAGAACTCCAATTGTGTGGGCACCGGTTTTACTCATTTCAAACAATTATTTTTAGAATAACTAAAAAGTCAGTGCAAACATTAAGAGCAATTGTACATAAACAACTAGTGCAGAAAGTGAAAATGCAAGACCGGACAAAAACAGCACTTAATTTTGAGACGAAATAATCTAATATCTTTATCGCAAAAGCAGAAACAAAACTACACAGACATCATGTGGCATTCATCAGGCCCACTGAACTAGAGAATATTTTCGACGACCCCAACGCACCACAGTATACTGTCCTTTGATAAGAAATTGATCGACTCTGAAAAGTTCATTTGGATTCGTCATCTCTTTCCCGTTAATACTAAAGCCGCCGGTAGTCATAACTGTCGACCCTTTTTCTTTGGGATTAAACATTTTTGTAATGTCGGCTAAGTCGCCCACTCTGCTCACAGAACCTCTTGGAATTACAATCGTAGAGGCAGGTCCAAAAAGAGAAGAAATGGTTTCCGAATTCAACTTTTCCAAATCTTCTAGACAGCCTGAATTTCAAAAATTAAGAAAATACAAGGGGAGGTAAAAGACCTCTAAACAAAATATCTGAGCACTTCGATGCCATCTCAAAACCACTTTGTCCATGCACCAATTTAGTCATTTCATCTGTGTAGAAAACAAAGCTAAGTCTGGAGCATAAAACGAGCTAGGAAAAAGACTAACTAGCCAGATAGGTCTGAGCGACCCACTTGCCCAAATTTTGCCTGTGTTCCTGAATAATTGCTTCAATTTCTTCCAACCTTCGTTGAGACATATAGAGCAAAAATTTTTCGGCCACATCATCATGAAGTTGCTTGAAAAATTGGTAAAAGGCATAAGGCGAGGTCTTTTTCTCATCCAACCATAGAGATGCCGCAGACGTCTTAGTGGTCGCCGTCATGGTTGACTTCCCTAACTTACTGCCATTTTCGTCCGTCAGAATGGGGAAGCACAGACCAGCGGAGAAGCGCTCATCTTGACTTTGAATGTAATTGCTGCCAGACTGGATGTTGCCATGTTGATCCGAGCCACCCAGCTTCAAAATCTTTTTTTTACAAGAATATCCAAGCAGAAGATAATGCCAATTTTACATCACAAATGGAACCATAAAAAATTGACGAAATATACTAACCTGGAAGTAACAATTGTGTTGTCGTGCCAACACGTGCCAATCGTAAGATTGCAGAAGCTGATACGCGAATTCACAGAAAGAAATTCCACCGTTGTCCAACTTATCCAGCCTTGACTTGACAGCACCAAGCCTGAGCATGTCTCCAATTCGAACCCTTTTTGCCATCCTTAGAAATTCAATCACAGGAGTCTCAAAATAAATTAAAGCATGAAATGTTGAAACCATTGACGAGCTTAAATACCTTTTCGTACCAGTCCAAGTTGTTGAGAATAGTCAAGTGAGTTTTGTCACCAAGATAGTTCTGCGAATTTTCTAAGATTTCAGCCAATTGCTTTAGTACATTCTTCGAATTTTCGCGCACTTCGTCAAAAGAAAGCTGGTTCCTTTCTAAAAACAGATTTTATTAACAACAAGAGACATTTGTGATTTCAGAATTTACCTTCTTTTCTTCCTGATGGGTCTCCAATCTAAAAATTTTTAAACTCGAATGTGTTTATGAATTCCAAGCTAATTACTCTAACCATTGCAGTGGCTCGACCAATTAAAGCAATCGGATGACAGCCAAAGTTCGAAGACCGTATCAAATTTGAGATGATTAAAAGATGACCAATGTGCAAACTGTCCGCAGTTGGATCAAAACCCGCATAAAGAACATTGGGAAGACCATATAACGGCATTAGGTTTTCCGAAGGAGGAGCTAAAAAATCAAGCTCATACTATTTTTATTCAACAAGTTTTTAAGAGTGATATCTAAAAGGCTACCTACCAGAAGACTCAAGATCATGATGAAATGGCGGGTGAGAGTTGACTATCAAGTTGCGCTTCTTTAGATCCCGACAGAAAGAAATTAGAGGATAAGCTGCGCGCGGACTTAATACTTGACGGACCATATTCCTACATCAAAGGACTCGTACACAAGAGTTGAGTAGTTTAGCCACAAAAATATATCCCCCTAAAAGAAGCCCAATTCCTCACTGTCTTCTTTTATTGACGTTTGGCATTGCTAATTTTATTTCTAAAATGAGCGCTATCCCAACAAAAACGTTTTTAAAATTGTGACGGCTGTACCAAATCTCCTTATCTCTTAATTAATTCAAATCATAACCAACTCTAATAATCAAAAATTGGAGACATAGGATAGTTGGCCATGAGGACAGTTAATCATGGTTCTTTAAATTTATTTTATTTTAATTTTCCCTGGTTTGGTTTGTCTTGAAAGGAACCTGCACAAGTTGAGTTGTTTGTTTAAAAGTATGGATGTCTTTTTAACTATTATGAATTGCGCAAGAGACGCTACGTGGTAAATCCTGTGTAACTAGCTAGCTCGTCTTTATAACATCTTCTCTTTAGGTCTTCTCTTGAATCCTATGGACTTTTTCAAGCCTGTGCAGCATTCAGAAGCAATAGAAGAAGAATAAGTATAAATTGAAGTGGATAAATATTAAGTGTTTCAGGGCAATTTTGATTGAGATGTACTATCATAGTTTAAAATATACTTGTTTGATGACAAAAAATTATTTCTTGTTCGTAGATAATTCGGCTAATAAGGTAAATCCGTTTAGAAAATTTCCACATTTGAGACATTTTCGGACATATGTCAGATTGAAAGGCATTTTGGCAATTCTATTTTTAAGCATAAAAAGTATCGACGGCTGCTGCAAATAAAAATTTTGTGGTCCAACTTCAACAATTTAACCCCTTTCATGTGGTATCCTAACTTCAATCTCTTTTACATTGCAGCTAAAAGCAAATTCGAAAAATTATATCCCAATAAATTTATTAAGTAAAAACACACAAAATTCTGGATACACACTTGTTTTCCTTGCCCATATTACAATAGTTTCATCAACAAAGTTTGCAGAGCAAAGCCATGGGAAAAAGACGGTTGTCGTCCGTGCCAGAAACACGAAGCACGCCATCCAAACCATCAACTGAAACCACTGAACCTTTGGTCCCAATATTGTTGCCAGAGATTACTCGAGCCTAAAATAAATTACAAAAATGCCTAATAATTTATTTAAGATGGCTAGTTTTCACCATATCTCCTTGAACTGGTTTGACTGGTAGAAGATAGTCAAAGCTCACAGTTTTGTCCTCGTCAATATCGTCAAAGTACACTTCGCAGCGTCCTTGCTAAAATTTATTTTGTAGCGAAATTTCGAGACCAGAATTTACAATCGAGACCTAAATGGAGACTTTTTAGAAGTTTTTTAAAAGTTGCCAAATGAGATTTTGATCAAAATTCTGACCGAGCGAGCGAAATTTTCGATGCAAGATCTGACTCGCCAATAATAATAATGGCATGTTATTCTATTAATGACACAAAAAACACTAAATTACTTGACAAGAGCGAATAACACCCTCCACACCATGCACCTCTTCTTCTGGGTAAGTTCTGCGAACATTCACACATAGATCAACACAGCACCATTGTCCAGATTTCAAGTAACTCTCGGCTATATTTTATAGATATTATTGATTGGAAGTGTTATAAGGGGGTATTATAAAAAGGGGTATTATTAATATAAAACATACAAACAGTTGTTTGACCCTGAGCAGAGTGGAATGGCGAAGCTAAATTCCACAAATTTGAATTTTCACATGAAACCACTTAAAAATTAACCTACCACTTGCTGAGTCGTAATTAGATCTTGGATATGGGCTAGCAGCTGAATAATCAGAATACATTGTACCTCCACCACTTCCAGTGGTATTGGGCGTCATTGCCGAAGGTGTAGCATACGGGGCCTGTCCTAAATAAGAAATACTTATGGTTAATTGAGTGGAAAGGTACAAGGTTCCGCCAGTCATGAAATTTATTTCCCTAATGGACGCTCGATCTAACGGACGTCTGAGCCCGGTCCCTTTCCCATAATAGAATTTTTATTTAACGGACAAACAAGATTTTTCATCCAACTTTTGGCTCTAGTATAGAATTGGCTGCTTTTTTTGCCTTGGTCCCCCTGTTGATTTTTTGATCTTTCATGCTGTAGATCATAGTTGTTTTTATCTTTTTTACTTACGAGCCCAGTAAGATCCCAGTATTGTCGCGCGAAGCATTGGGATTACATGCAGAAAATCTTTGAGCAAATTTCTGAAATACCGTAAAACCTCTAATAATACCCCCCCCTAATTCAAAATCGTGTTTTTGGCATTGTGTTTTTGACCCACTTTTTCCAGGTGTCTCTCAGGCAACTTACTACTTAACTTGTAGCTTATTGTCTTAGCTACAATTTGGGTGGTAAGTTGCCTGAGAGACACCTGGAAAAAGTGGGTCAAAAACACAATGCCAAAAACACGATTTTGAATTAGGGGGGGGGTATTATTAGAGGTTTTACGGTATACGCAATTCTTATTGTTTATGAGGCTTTTTTTACAGGCTTTTTCTACCCATGAAGACTTTCTTTAAAAAAGTTATCAAAACACCTGCTTTGCACATTTTACATTGCTCACTAACTCAAACAATTTTGTTCTTAAACTGAAACTTGCAAAAGGCATTGTTCTTAAAATAATTTCGTGTTTCAGTAGTGTTTCGTTCGCAAAAAATCGTGATGTTACTTATTCAAACCCCAGCATATGGGCGCAGTTATATTTTTAAATTTAAATAGGCAAATATCACCGAAAACAGAGCCACCTATTTCTCGCAAAATAAATGGCGTACGACCTTGAGAAATGAAGAAGGCCTTATGAGTGCAAAAAATTATGGCTACAGAAGATGTCCTATTTTACTAGATTATTAGGTCACTCTCTGTAAAGGACGAGGAAATGACAAATTTAAAAGTAGGATAATGATAAGAAGTAGTAAACAAAGCGGTGAAATTTATCGCCAAAAAAAGCATAAGCAATAAAAGACGAACGAGCATAACAACAAGAATAGAACGTCAATTTCCATCGGGCAATGTTTTGCAATGTAGACCCTTTAGCAACGAAAACTAACCACGCTGAGAATTAGGTGTAGATGAAGAGTAAAATCCTGTTGTCTCAAAGCCACTACTTTCAAAGTCTGAAGAAAAATGAAAATAATAAAGTTATTACGGACAATCAGTTACCATCATCCATGTTGGAAGTGGAATGAGCAGGAGTATTTGCAACAGTTGGATCCCAAGACGATGACTGGACCGGAGTCCTGCCACCAGCATCATAAGCAGGGGTTTGACCACCGTAATGCGGCGTTCTCCCTCCTCCGTCTAAAACGTTTAAGGTTAGCTTTTGCCCAACCCTGAAATTTCATCCTACAATCATGCATTGGCGTAGCCGCTCCAGCCCCTGATCCGTACATAGGCTAAAAAGCACATTTCATGTGATGCCGAAAATAAGGAAATGTGTAAATTTACAGTCTGTGCACCGGCCCCGTACATAGGTGTCCTCCCACGAGAATCATTGACGTTTGGTGTACGAGCAAATGGAACTGTCATAGAACCTGCAATAACTCCGCCACCAACCTCAACCACTTTTGATCTGTCCATATTTATAATCTACAATACGGGAATTTTTAAAATAAACATACAGTCGACGCTCGATTGAACGATCACCCCAAAAAGTTCGATCCACAGCTGGTTCCGACCATTTTTGACATCTTTTATTATTTTTGATACTGATCTCTATTGATCTATAAATTATTGATCTACTGATATTGATCTATAAAGTAAAAAATTGCAAGGATTCTGAATTTGCCACTCCTTTTTACACAACTCAATAATTTCGCCTCTAAAAAATAGAAAACTCGATATAACGATAGCATTTTTTCATAAAAGAGTGATTGTTATACCGAGTTTTCTATTTTTGGACGGCAATAAGCTGGCTTTTTTGAAAAATAACTGGCAAATTCAAAATCCTTGCGATTTTTTGCCTGGAAGACATCAATATCAAAACTGGGCAAAAGATATCAAAAATTGAGGAAAAAAATGGTCGGCCGCAGCTGCAGATCCAACTTTTTGAGGTGATTGTTATATCGAACGTCGACTGTACTTTGAATTGAAAGAAACATACCTTAGGCATCGTATGCAACTCGACACGAACCGTTGAGTCAGTAGCGTCCTTTACAATTCCATATAACCCCTTCATCGGCCCTAAAGTGATTCGAACGCTCTTCCCTATAAGAGCAACATCATGACGGAGACCGGAACCACGACCTCCACTGCCACCGTTGAACCCATTAGAGCCTGAGCCTGAAAAAACAAAGATTTCAATTAGTTTATTTTACATCAAAATATGCCAAACACACCTCCATGAACACTTTGCGCACCCACAACACTTCTGCTAGAGTTAGATTGGGCTGGTGTAAGAGCTCCGCTTGGACGAGGACTGCTCAACGGATGAGGGCTCCTTAGGAGATCTGCATCAAGAGTTGGCGCTGGAAAAATAACAGGTCCAAGAAATTAAGACATAAGTAACAATTCAAACCTATAGCAGCAGATTCGACGCTGGTTTTGCCACCAACCAAGCTCAGATGTCGTGTTTTGCAAACGAAAATACCCCCATGAATCGGATGCTTGCGTGAATAAACAAATGCCCAAGTGCGGTAAAGGTGCTTAATCTCCCCTTGCTTGTCCGGATCGATATCTAGAAAAATCTAAGACTTGAGTATTTAGTATTTTAGCTTTTTAAAACTTATATTATTGATATTTTAGGTGAAATCTCCACTCTGAAACTAGAACACTAACTTTCTATAGTTAGAGACGCGTACCTTTCAAGTTTAAAAATAAGTAAAAAATATTAAAAACCACTGTTTATGCCATAGCTGCAGGGCCTCGGCCGTTTATATCTCCGTTTTACCTCCATCTAAAATTTTACCTTTATCGGGAGACGAGGTGGGCACAGAGTACCGAATTCTGCAATAAAGCTAACGACAAGCACCTAACACTAAACTGAGACTAATTACTAAGGTGCTACAACTTCAAAAATCATAACTTTAAATGGAAGTCGTCGTTTTTTAGCGCCGGTTATGAGACAAATTTAGCTATGGTTTATACTCAGGTTGACCTCCCGCGTCTTTCCTTCCCGCACATCCCTCCCTCCCGTGGCCAAAAAGTGCCTAAAATCCCTCCCGTTATCCCTCTTGCCCAAAAATTTTTCTCCCATTTTCCAAAAATTTCCAAAATCATGATCTCTGAATGCAATCATGATGCCCCAATGCAACAAGCAAAAAAAAAAAGAGTATGCGGATGAACTGAATCTATTTTATCTATTTATGATAAGAAAAGTTTAAAATATGTGCGTTGAACGTTGAGTCGGAACAGTTTTAACCTTTAAAGAGCGGTTTCAAGAGGGATGATCACGTCTTCATATGGTAGAGTAATTTTTCTACTGCATTCTCGATACTCTACTTCATCACCAGAACCTTTATGTCAATTATGGCAACGAATGTCCCAAGTAAGTGGATATTTTCTCAGGCGAAAATTCTATACACCAACAAGCTGAGGAATCGATTAGGACGAGCAAAGGCTAAGCATATATTATTGGTGAAGTACTATCTGAAAAAGTTCAGCGCTAAAGAAGATCACCCGGATGATGAGAATTAATCTTTTTTAGCAATTCTTTGTTGTATATTATCAAATATAACAGATTTCTCTGGGCTAAAATTTTGGCCAAAGTTTTTCCTGCCATTTCTCCCGCCCTAAATTCTGGCTAAAATCCCTCTCGTTATCCCTCTCGCCTAAAATTTTGCCTAAAATCCCTGCCGCCCTAAATCTTTTGCTAATATCCCTCCCGCCGGCGATTTCATGGAAAGGAGACCAGCCCTAGTTCATACACATAAATCATTACCTCGCTTATTCATATGCGGACCATCAACGACTCGGACCAAATCCCCTTTTTGAATTGTATTTCTTTGTGAATCCATGGCTTTGGCAAACCTTGACTCTTTCTTGCACTGAATGGCCTGCGGTTTAATTCTTACAGTCTAGAAATGATTACATATAATACCCATACAAGAAAGTTAAACTTTTCTAGCTTTGACCTTGCCATTCATAGTTAAAACTTCGACATGCTCACGCTCTAATCGAACAATTACACCGACTGTTTCTTTATCTAGCATGACCATCTAAAAAATTTAATAAAAGCGTAGGAAAACAGAAAACCACATTGAAACATACATCTTGATATTGGTACTGGCCAATGCTATCCACACCTGTAGCAATATCTGCGCACAATTGCACGTCTTTGGGCAGTACTTTTAACTAAAAAAAAATTCTAAACAATCTAAAAAAGATCATAACGTGTGCACCTCGTCCATCGTAAGGTCGGAGAGAAGGATAACCATGTTATCCTCAACACGTAAAGTTAGTCCAGTCTCTCCCGCATAACGGCCATCAATCACTCGAACATGATCACCAGCCTTGAAAAACTTTCGCAATTCATGAGCATGTAATGTCAATGGCT
Source organism: Subanguina moxae (assembly GCA_000981365.1). Taxonomy (NCBI): domain Eukaryota; kingdom Metazoa; phylum Nematoda; class Chromadorea; order Rhabditida; family Anguinidae; genus Subanguina; species Subanguina moxae. Next base: position 2,869 of record BBSZ01006400.1, on the reverse strand, counting down.
CCTAAATAGAAGGTTGATTGGCAACAACAGATAAAGAAATTTAGGAAACTGACCGCCAAATCCTTGTGATCAGGCATAATAATGACACGATCCCCGTCAATACTTGAAACTTTTCCTTTCAGATTGACCAACTCGCCATCAGTAACTTCCACGTTGTCTCCAGGCGCAAAATTATGGCCCTTCTCCTTCATCATCGTAGATTCCACTGGAAAAGAACAATGCTAGCAAAGACAATGGATAAAGAATAAATAAAATCACGACATACGTTCTTTTTTAAGGTCATCAGCTGTCTCCTGAAAGCGCTCCAATTCAGCCAAGGAAGGCTTAACACCGTCGACAATCTAAATGTTCAATAAAAAAGTGCCAATGCACAACAAACATTTGAAATCACACCACTGAGTTCATAGGAAAAGCTTTATGCAGGAACCCTCGACGATAATGCCCACCCTCGAAAATAATAAAGTCTCCATCGTTCGTAACCTCGCCCCCAATTTGCCTGTAAACATCTTAGAGAGGTTACAAAATTCTTTACGGCTAAGTTACTTTATTTTCTCCAAATCAAAGAGTCTGGGCTGTGGCTTACGCTTATTTTTGACTGTAGGTTCATCCTGAAAGAAGATTATGATTAGTAAAGCACATGTGCACTAAAAACAAACTGGATTTCTAAGAGCACCTCTCATTCGAGTGTAATCGACCTAAACGAGAGACTAAACCAGACACTAGTCACGGACTAAAACTTACCCTAGGAACCAATTTCAAATTAACTCTGTTTTGAGCGATATCCACATACTCAACTTGAGCTAAATCATCTTTGTACATTGTTCTCTTCAGGCGAACGTAATTGCCAGGCTTCAGTGTTGGTACGTCCTTAACTACCTTGAGAGTATCCACCATTTCTTTGATCGGAACCATCTAAAAAAGCGCGTTACTAGACACGAAATCATCGAGAATAAATCATTACTGTGATTTGAAACTGGTTAATTGCAGAGATGCTTTCGATTGCAGTGGCTACATGAGACTTTTTGTACGCTTCAATGTAGATGATACCCTTAAGACCTTCCTTCACAAAAACTGATTTGATTTGAAGTGGCTGAAAGTAATAAAAATTATCATTGCGAACTAAAAAGTGAGCTACCTCCTCCGTAAATTGGTAAGCGAAATACTTCCTCATTAATTGTAGGGCAAGGTTCTTTTCTTCTCCCATACGACACTTTACGAACCACAATTTTGGGTCTTTTGCTGTAGGTAAAAGACCATTTTGAGTAATATCTGTAAAATACTTCACTGCTGATTCAACTGTCATATGTACCATAAAAGGATACCATCATAGACATTGTCATCCACATCGCCTCGGTGCGTTGTCATTTGAGCTGCATGACGTTCTTGGAAATAGCGCTCCATTTCCTCTTCCGTCATGTCCCTATATATTTTGTTCTATACACAAAATTATTACAGTTTCAAGGTAAAAATACTTACGCATATTTATTTCGACGACGTTCCTTACTCTTCTCCTGTTCCTTGAGAAAACGCTCGGCTTCAGCACGCTCATTAGGATCAACTCCAAAAAGATCTTGGTCTTCTTGGTACTCATAGTCGTCTTCTTCATCATCATCATCCACCTCCACGTCATCTTGAATAAAGTCGCGAGCAGTGGGGCGACGCTGAAAAATACAAAGTTATCATTAATAGGAAAGCTGAACGTTTACTTTTTTTCGTTTTTGGCGCTTCTTCTTGCTTTTGTGAACTTCCTCGTCCTCTTCACTTCGATCTCCGTCTTCCTCCTCGTCATCTTCGTCTTCCACTTCTTCGTCATCGGATTCCATCTACAAACTTTCGATTGTTTTTACAAAGTTTTTGTAAATGTTTGAGGTTACAAAGTTCAACTGTCTATAGATATATGTGATGTCCTAAGAAATGTGGGTACTTTTGAACAGGCATAACTATTTTCTTAGGACGAATTTTAAATTCCTTTTTTTGCAGATCGCCTCAGTTTTTACCCCGTCTTGTTTAACATATAAAATTTTAAGGTTCAAAAAGTTTTGATTAATCTCGGTGCGCCATGTAGTCCGGGTCTAAACACTATGCCATGGTGTGAATAAGGAAAACCCAAGCCACAGTGGAGTTGAAAGTAAAGCTGAAACTTTTAAGTACTAACAACATATGTCAGACAAAAATGGAGCAAAAACTCAATTGCTTTGTACAAACGGTAGTCATAAAAGTGGCCACATTTCTTGGGATATATCCTGTATTCATAAAGTTTTCTTATTACTTTTCTTTTAGCCGTCTTCTTAACGACGGGAGAGACATCTTCTCCAAATCCAGCCTGATCATCTTCCCCAGATTCAACCTGATTATCTTCCAAAGACTGGTCCACTTCATCATTTGAAAAATTTGCTTGATCGGCAGAAACCACGCTACCTTCTTCGCTATCCGACATCTTAAATTTAAAAACTCAAAAAGAAAAACAAACAATAAAATGCTGTGTAACAGGACCAGTGTTTTCCTAAATGAAATGAAATTTCATTTAAAATGGCTAAAATGAAATGACTTTAGAATGAAATGAAATTTGTTAGATGAAATGAAATTAAATGAAATGGCTAAAATGAAATGAAACTTATAATGAAATGAAATCTGAAAATGAAATGACGCAAAGTGAAATGAAATAGCTAAAGTGAAATGACTTCAAAATGAAATGAAATATCATTTCATTTTTCATTTCACTTTAGCTATTTCATTTAAACTAAAATAAAATTTCATTTTAGCTAAAGTGAAATGAAATTTCATTTTAAAGTGAAATTTCATTGAAGCCAGAAATCAAAGAAAACCTCTTCTTCTGTTGGGTTTTCAACTCAACCTTGATTCTAATTTC
>BBSZ01006399.1:0-12783 GCA_000981365.1 Subanguina moxae | reverse complement strand
TCATGTAAAAATTTTTTGAGTTTCGAGTCGAGCGCTCGACTCGAAAATTTCGAGTTCCGAGTCGAGCGCTCGACTCGAAAATTTCGAGTTTCGAGTTCCGAGTCGAGCGCTCGACTCGAAAATTTCGAGTTTCGAGTTTCGAGTCGAGCGCTCGACTCGAAAATTTCGAGTTTCGAGTTCCGAGTCGAGCGCTCGACTCGAAAATTTCGAGTTTCGAGTTCCGAGTCGAGCGCTCGACTCGAAAATTTCGAGTTTCGAGTTCCGAGTCGAGCGCTCGACTCGAAAATTTCGAGCGCTCGACAACCCTATGTATGATACAAGAGAAAGGAGCATGCTTAACTCGTTTAAAATCAGCTTGCAATTTCAAAGCAAAAAATGAACCAAATTGTAGGATAAAAAAAGATAAAGCCTCACGAAGATAAAACTCACGTTTCTAAATAAAGTTTCGCTTTTTGAAGCTTTCTAGTCATATTCACAACATCTTTTCTCAGTTCTGCACTTAGCGCTAGACTATCCATAACCTCTTTAGTATCATGCTCGTCAATAGCTTCTCGGAAGTTGTGTTTGAAGATGTCGAACTAAACAAATATACTAGAGGCTTCATCTTTTGTGCATATTCAAAAGAGAACGCCACATTTTTTGGGCATATCGTCAAATTTTTATTTTTTCATAATTTTTTTAAATTCCACCTTAGCAAGCGCATTAAAATAAGCGTGCTAAAATTGCTTAGAATGGTTGAACTTTTTTTGAAAAAAGTTTGAAAGAAATTTTATGGGGCGCTCGATTTATCATTTCTCGAAGACCGAGCAATTTTTCGAAATCATTCTGAAATTATCCTAATCTCCCGGAGTATTTCAGAATAAAAATATTTGCAAAGATGGATATTTTTATTCAAAAATATCAAACATTAAAAAAAAGCGTCACAGACTGCACAGAACGACATCATAACTAAAAACACTGTATTAACCATCATAAACCATCGGAATATTTGTTATCATACAAAGGTTTAACAATATTGCTGGAACATTTATTTGATGCACTTTTTTTGTTGGCCTGAAAAATGATGTCGCTGCAAAAAATGCGTTGGTAACGCTTCTACGTGAAAACACAATGCGACACATTTGTAACCAAAATGTAGCCAAGAGTCTGTATAATATTTTTGCTTTTGGTAGTTGCATCAAAAAACAGTCTGTTAGAAGATACGCATCAAAGTGTGCCAAAAAACTGCTACATGCAAGTTTTTTGTCCGCTACTGTATTTTGACTAACTTTAAGTTGAATTCTAAACTTAATTAAAAAAAAAACAAACCTGTTGTCGTTGAAAATCTTGCTTATCTATTTGGCGATCAGCATCTGCCTCGTTTTCTACCTCCAAATCATCCATTGGGGAAGTAACTAAAGACAGCAAGGTAAAAGTTTAAATGAATATTGAGGAAAATAAGTAAATATATCGTAATATGACGTATAATCACGTTGTGTTTACAAAAATGACAAAAAATGACAACATTTCTTGTTGACATATATAACACGCTGGTTTGCTTTGCAAAATAAATTTTGTTAACTTCTTCCAAGCAGCTTGTTCTGTTGATGAATTTTGGTGACCAGAGGTTTCATCACAATTTCACGCACAAAGTCCTAAAATTAGCGCTAGCTGAATAAGGAGAGCATAAACTTGGATGTAGTTACTGTTTTCGAGTGCAATGGAAGATGGTGATAGCACATGGTGAATCGAAGAAATTCGATCACAAAGTCAAAGCAATTCCATGTGTGCGCAGAGTATGACTGAAATGGCGTATTTACTAATGATACAGTCGAGTCTCGTTAATGCGTCACCCTCGTTAATTCGTCACCTTAGTGATGACTTGGCTGGCCGTCAGCAAGTTACTGATAAATGGAGTCTCGTTAATCCTATATATACCATAAAAAGTTGCAAACACTAGTAAAACAATACAAAAAAGTCGAATTTATTTTTAAAAATCAGTCTTGTTTTTTCGCCTTTTGATTTCTAACTTTCACATACTATGTGTTTTTTCCTCTTAATGGTCAACTTTTGTATCATGACGAAATTAGCAGCAGTGAGCCGATTGACGTCGATGAACTCGTAGTGGAGCGACAGCCGATCAGCCGACTTGATGAACAGAGCCATTTCAAATTTTTCCGTAAGATGCAAAGCGGGACTGTGAGACATCACCTAACCACTTATCTTGAGGAATTTTAGTGGACAAAACAGCATCAAGGAAAAGGATCTATTTGAAGAGTTGTTGGATGCTATCGTCGACTTATATGAGAAACAATAATAGGTATCATTATCGCTACTGTTGCTAATGCTTACGCATAAAAGAACAAAAAGTGATTGGAAAGAATATTTTTTTAATTTTTAAAAAAAACCGAGCCCAATAAAAGGGATAAGTACCGTACTGTTGGCCCCAAGATTATAGTTAGAGTAAACAAAGAAATCAGAAAATTATAAGACATCATACCATCTTACTTCTTTACTAAAATTTTTATGACAAGTCTGAATGAAGTTGGAGAGTTTGTGGCTGGGAACATTCTTTAAACTGAGAATGTGCAGCGCATCCTGCCATTTGCTTAGTGTCTCCTTAGTTATGCCGCAGTCGCAAAATGAGAAAATTGAGTTGTTGCCGTCAAAAATGGCAACATGCAAATCACTCTTTCCTATTTCATACCTAAAAAATAAGGGCTAAAAATTAAATATTCGTGAAATTACGTATATCTCCGGTCAACATTTTCAAACTTGATTGTCACAGTAGTATTCTAATAAATTTTTCTAATTTTTTTCATTGTGTAGCCCTGGATCAGCTTTTTTTCAATGAAGTATCAGCTGACACGATATTGCTGAAAAAAGTTGGAGGAAAACTAAAATTTTGTAAAAAGGCTACTCAACCATATTTTATTGGGAAGAAGAGCTGTATAAGGGAAAGGGAAGGGACAAGGAAGGGGCAACTTTGTAGAAAAAGGGAAGATCTTGAACATAGTACCCCTTACAAAAATCTACCGCATAAAGGAACTCTGGTATGATGAATGCTATTTTCATGCATCCAGAGCTATTCTCTAGTGATTTATGTCTCAGATATGTTTGTGTGCGCATCTCAACTCCAAGCCTCCGTAAAAGAGACTTAATTGCAAGATAAATTTGAGAAAGATTCTTAAAAAATAATACATTTAGAGGATCTTTTTGCCTAGCTTTAGTGAGAAAACCTGTGGAAGTAGAAGCATTGAACCTATTGATAATTTTTTTTACTGCTTGTGTTAAGGAGGGAACTACCTTAGTCACAGATGAATGACCGGGCACAAAAATATTAAAAGGCATCTTCTTATTCAGCATAATTTTAACCTTAGCTCCCATGCCTGCTTGTGTCTGCCTGGGGCAGGTAAAACAGGTACAGGCAGGCTTTTTTTACCTCCGAGCCACCCCTGATGTCATTCTGTTTCTGATAAAAAAAACTTTTAGCTTTACCATGATTATATTTGCGGAAAATGTTTGAAAATAAACTTTTTATCTTCTAGTAATCGTTCACTTACGAAAAAAAATCGCCATTAGACGGTTGCAGAAGAACCCATTGTTTTCCGTCAAAAGTCCTCAAATTTTGGTCACATTTTGCTTGCATAGGTTAACAACAAAACAAATGCTGTGTGTATATATAAGTTCAGCAACTACTAAATGTCTAAAATGAGCGGCATTAGTAACGAACAAATTAAAGATATTGATACTCAGCAGGCCTGCAGTGGAAGATGAAAAAAAAAGGAGGAAGAAAAACGGAAGATGGAAGAAAAAAGTCGAGCTTTTCGAAAACTGCTGGAATTTTAGACCGGGCTTGATCTAAAATCTAAACAAATATCAATTGTAATTTTCGAATATTTGTATCAAATGTTCGACAATCCCATTGATATGCATTGAATATCGCCATTTTCAATTAGAGAAAAAGTTACGGCACTTTTGCTGCCTGTTCCCCCACCAAAATAGCAATTTTTTGCTGTATAACGTTTTATTCTTTTCCAAACATCATCTACACATTTGTATTGAGTAATACAATTGAGAAACATGTGTTTATAAGTGATACATAACATCTGGCCCCCCAAATTTTTTTTTAAATTTTTGATGTGGGGACATTTTGTCATGTATTCGAAAGCATGTGGCGTTTCAAAACGTTTCGAATTTCTCGGAACATTTTGTATTTTATTGAATAAACAAAATACGGCAAAATATTTCACTTGGCATTTAAGGATTTACGTAACCTTGCAAAGAAGCATCATCATTTAAGAAGAAAATTTATCGAAGCTTGCATCAATTGTCTAATCACTAAATTGAACTAATAAAATACATGTATATTTTCAGCATCATAAAAATTACGTTTTACAGCATCTATTCCGTAAACCAGCCACTCATAGTGTAAAAGCAAAATAATTGAGCAGTTTTGACAAAGTAAAATATAAGACAAAAACATCTAAGCGGAAATACTTTGGTATCATATCTTTGACTTGACCAATTCTTTTAGCACTCCTTCTAGTTGCAAAGCTTTTGCCATATTTCCCCGAATGTTTAGCTTCTTGGCCATAAATGCTTGAGTGGGTGAAAACTTTCCATGGAACATATCCACAAAGTCATTTAATTCCATAGTGAATTGGACATCAGAGCCAGGGGAATATTTTCCTTTTTGAACAGAGCCAGTGTTGTTCTTCAGATCGATGAATAAATCAATAGTTTCCAGATTGTCTAGACATATTAAAACATGTTTTGAAGGCGTTTACAAGAAAACAACCTTTTAGAGCGAACTCATACACCGCACTAATACTTTTTACATAACTGGGACTAATACTTTTCTCAATCTGGGTCATAAGTGAGTCCAACGTAGATGACTTCATCGCCTTCCGGCTTTCAGACCTTCCTTTATCTTTGTCCACCAAAGAGTTGTAGTCGACGCCAGGCACGAAGAAGTCGGGCATTAAAGACGCTCCTAAAATCTCAATCTTGTATACTACATTTTCAATAAAGATTTTGAAGTTGAGAGCTAACCTGGCTTAACAGCATACTGGTCGAAATTGCTAATTCCTTCATTTTTGAGAACATCTTCATCAATGGCAAAGTTTCCAGTATATCCTTTACTATTTTTACTCTGAAAATTATTGTAATGATCGAAGAAATACATGTCGCATACCAGCATGGCATAAGCAGCATCAGCAACGATAGAGGGCTTTCTACAGGCATCTTTACCATGTCCTCAAAAATTTATTGTGGTTATTTTCAACGGTTCCTGTTGCGGATGCAAGGGCTGTAGAGAGAAGAAAAATAGAAAAAAAAACATTATTTTGTTGTTTACTTTCTGTTTACTGACCCCCACCCCCTTTTTTTATAAGCGCAGATCAGAACTTACAAACCCAGTCCTGATCTGCGCTTTTTGAGTAGTTGTACTTCTCCTTCTTCTTCAACTTTTGTTTTTTTGGGAGTTGTTCCCCAGCTGTGATTCAGCTTTTCTTTTCTTGCTTCCTTGGGACAGTAATTCTGTCTTTTCTCCTCCTAAGTTTAACTTCGTAAGTTTAACCTCCTAATTTTGAAAACCTGCTAATTTTGTATTAATCTTTTTTGTGTTTATACCACCGTGACTACCTGTTTAAATAAAAGTTTAGTTAACAAGTTTGCACCTCTTACATTTTATACTTTTTTACAAATTAAGTTTTGGATGCAGCCAAAGTCCACCTCCTCTTCCTAGAAAATTTGGTTTTTAGACTTTAGCTTGATAATCTAATTCCCATTTCGTACAGTTCCAATCAGATCAATATTACCTCCGACAAGCATTTCCATTGCTGATGTCCATATGGCTGTTCTCGGCCTGAAAATCCAAATATTGTATTTGGTATGTGTCCGTCACGCTTTTTTTTCGAACTTCGCGCCAAAAAAGTTTTTTGCTTTTGAAGACCGTTTTGTTTTTATTTCTAAAAGTGGCGTTTGTGACTAATTTAGTAGCCAGATAGAAGATGGGCGAAGCTGAATTTTTACTTTGTCTGGTAGAAATTTTTTTTTGCGTGGAATTTTTTTTTTGAGATTTTTGTTTTTGGGTTTTCCTGAATTTTTTACTCACTCAGAAATTCGTGCCACAAATCTGTTTTTTGCTCCTCACACAATTTGTGATCGAACAAGAAAAGATCAAAGAAAAATGTTAAAAACTCAAGGAGCGATTTTGATTTTAAGGAAGGTGAAAAATGTAAAAAAAATTTCAAATCTTCTTTACAGTTTGAATTGCGATTGTCTCGAGAGGGATTCAAATTTTTGTAGTAACCGGTGGTCCAAGAGTTCATGGACAAATTTAGAAAAATGTGTTTGTGGCATCGTGTTTTGGCCTATGTTCTGCTAGTGTCTTCTGGGCATGTTATGTACCAAAATGTAGCCTAGATTATAAGCTACATTTTAGCATACAACATGACCAGAAGACACCAGCAGAACATAGGCCAAAAACACAATGCCACAAACACATTTTTTTGAAGTCTGTCCACGAACTTTTGGACCACCGGTTAGTATTCGGTGTTTGGTAAAAAAATCTACCGAAAATTTCTTTCTTCATTATTCAAAAAGAATTCAAAAGTGACTTCACAAAAATGAGAGAGCAAGAATCCATAGAAAACAAACCCAACTATGTGAAAACTCGGCCTTTTTTCCGTTGGGGAGTTTTTTCTACTGGCTAGCTCTTCGTCTAGGAAATATTTGGGACAGTCGATGTTCGATTTAACGGACCCCGAATCCAATTCGATTTGGTTGGTTTTTAATTAAATTCGCTAAGACTGACGCTCGATTTAACGGACGGCTGAGCCCGGTCCCTTGGAGCCCGTTGAATCGAAGCGTCGACTGTAGTGAGTCGGTCGTTTTTTTTTAACAATTACAACAATTTGAACTCACCAGAGGGCATTCACAGCAATGTTCATCGAACGAAGTTCTTCATGCATTCCCAGCACACACATTGACATTCCGTACTTGGAAATTGTGTAAGCTAAATACTAACGAAAAGAGTGGATTATAAAGTTAACTTCTTGGGCGACTTACCAACATGATGAGAAAACCACTGTGATTCCATAAGCAGAGGAGGGCTGAGATTGAGAATGTGCGGATTTTTAGATTGTTTTAGATATGGAATGCACTTCTGAGACCTAAACAAAAAGTTTGGACAGAAAAATGCAATAAATGTAAGACTGTAAACACACTTACATCAAATATGTTCCACGGGCGTTTACACTGTTCATGAGGTCATACCGTTTCATAGGAGTCTGCAAAAATAAACTGATATCTTTGATTGAAAATAGAAGAACAAACAAACCTCCAATGTGCCAGTCAGAGAAATGGCACTAGCATTGTTCACAAGGATATCTATGCCCCCTAAAATGAGGCTCCTAATAAAGTACAGGGTGTTTCAATAATTTTTACCACTTTTGAACTGCTTTATCTTTTTTAATTTTGTTTTTTGAAAATGTTTTCACAGATTCACTCGGAAAATTTTTGTTTGACGTATTACGCTCGAAACTTTTTTTTTTCTGAAAATTTCAAAAAATTTGCTTACTCCGCTCCTCGATGTAAAAAAATTGAAAATTTAGAAATTCCTAATTTTATGGTAAATTTGGTTGTTTTTTAGATCAGTTCGAACAGAACTGAAAAACGCCGAGGTCTTTTGGGCTGATGTCAACAAAACGGTGCGAGAGTCGGCCCTTCAAGAAGGAGTGCCATCTTATCCAGTCGTCTGGCGAGTTCTCAATATAGTTTAAAATTCATTATAATTTCGTTAATCTGTCACGCCCAAAATATTTAGCGAAATTTCATTCCCACAAGCCCCAATTTCGACGACAACTTCTTCCCGTGAATCGAGCCGCGAGAGTGGACATGCAGTCTATCAACTAAATCTTTTCGATTCATTGTGCGCGAATGGCTGGACGAAAACTTCCCTATGCGTTGGATGGGTCGTGTATTAGGGGAGAAGCACGCTTTCTTCCGATGGCCGCCTTACTCGCCAGACTTGACATCGTGCAACTTATCCTTGTAGGCCTATCTGAAAAGCAGAATTTACCGTGCACAACCAGCGAATATCGGTGAACGGCGTGGAAGAATCGTCCAAGAATTTGCCGCTCTTCTACAAGAAATGGTTAATCGATCAATTGAATCCTATATTTGCCGTTTTGAATGTTGCTTAAAAGTTGAAGGAATGAGCGTTGAACAGAGTCATGAAAATTGATCTGCATCGTTATTGTTGTTGCATTCGTCAAATAAAGTGTTTCTAATTGTTTGCGAATAAAAATGGAGATAATTTCAAGCCGAATTCATAAGAAAAAACTCAAAAGTGGGAAATTCAAAATTTTGAAGTTTTTACACCAGAGGGGGGAATAAACGATATATAAACAACTTATTACCAAATTTATTGACTGCCGCCTCGACTGCTTCGGTAACAGATTGTTCTTCACGGATATCAACCATGCATGGCAAGGCTTGCCCACCTGCCTGAACATGAGGATTTTTAAAGAGTAAACGAACAAGAATAATAACCTTTTCGACTTCTTCGGCAGCCGTATAAATTGTTCCAGGAAGTTTTGCATGAGGCGTAGCTGTCTTGGCACAAATCACAATGTTGGCTCCATCCTTAGCAAGCTTCAAAGCAATTTCTTTTCCGATGCCTCTGGACGCACCTGATATCACCACAGTCTTGAGCTTGAATTTCCTGAACTGGAAAAGTTAAAGATGTTGTAAAATACAGAGTGGTGAAAATATACTAGAATTCGAAATAACCATAACTCAACAAAAATTATTTTTCGTACTTGATTCAGCGTGCAAAAGCAATTATTGTGTTAAATAAAGTTAAAATCATGACGGTACTACTGTATTATGCCCCCTCCCCCAAAAAAGTGTACTTGGTTTTCTAGGTACATTGGCTATTTAAAAAGTATTTTTCATTATTTTTAAGGGATCAAGGGCTGTATAGGGAGGGGAAGGGACAAGTAAGAGGCCTCTTTATAAAAGGGCCACTCAGGAAAAGAGAAGATCTTGAACACAGCTTTGTCAACTGGGCTTTACCGCATAAAAAAGCTCTGACATCCGTGCTATTTTCATGTATCCAGAGCTTCTTCTCGAGTGATTTTTCTCTCAGGTATAAGTGTTAGCGCATCTCAACTTCAAGTCCCGTCGCCCCCGTATGTATTTTGTGGCAATTACATTTGGGGGTGGGGTGTATAATATAGTAGAATCATCATGACTATTACTTGGCGGCGCCTCGTTGCTTAGCCTTGACCCATTCACATCATGGGACAGGGCATGGAGCAGACGGCGCTGTATTCCGCTGATGTTGAAAATAGCAATGCCAAATTTTCAACGAGTGAAACAAAACCAACTCACCCCGTATTAAACATAACTGTTCTGCCAATGCAAAATCTGAATCATAAATTCGTTAAAGCTACTGCGCTCGATCAAAGTAAATGTAGCTACATATAAGAGTGACAAGATCCGCAATAATTTATCTAATTTATTTATAACGCACAAACAGTACACATGGCGAATTACTGTTACACATCTTCAAATTTCGGTTCTGTCTTGGACATCTTTGCACTGGCACTCCGCACTAGATCTTCTGACTGGAGTTGAGACTGGTTCCACGTCATAATCCATTCCACTGATGAGTCGACTCCGTGATTGCGAGCATAATTCATTGACAGTTTCGAGCCCTGCACGGCAACCGGTGACTTCTTCGAAATATATTCAGCTAGAAACACTCAATGGAATGCAATTAGTAAGAACTACAGAGCTTACCCATGCTCAGAGCAGCATCCACACAGTCTTGATGATCTAAAAGTATGGCAATACTCATGATGTTCACAGCACATAAAGCAGTAAATAATGGCGGAGAATTCTTGAGCAAAGATCAGTCGATTAAAAACTCACTATCCAACACCCTAGAGATGAACCCTGCAGAAGAAAAAGCACTTAAAACGCCTTTAAAAGCCAAAGAACAAACAACCATACCATTCTTGAGAGCCTCCGTAGCGCTGAAGTCACGAGCTGTAAAAGCCACCTCACGAGCCCAGCTAGCATTGCCAACAATTCTTTCCATACGCTGTAAAATACCCACATCTAAAATCAAAAGTTTTGTTGTTAAAGCAGCATAAAAAAGTACCAGCGGCAATCCCAATATCCACCTCCTAATTCTTCACAAATAAAAGTCAGGTTGACAAGTAAAAAAATGTTTACCTTAATCGAAAATATAGCATCATTGGAACCTAAAGCAATTTATAAAACGTGTGAGTGAAACACATCTTCCATGAAACCTACAATATCGAATATCACAACACGAGGCAAGGCTGAAAAAAACCAAAAATTTACTGTGAACGCAATCCATCTTTTGCTAGCGAATAGAAAACCTTATTCCGGCACCATAACAGTGACTGAAAGCAAATTTATTATTTACAACTTCTAACGACAATCACCTGTGAATCGAGGCAATGACTGGCTTGTTGCACTTTTCTACTGAAGCATAGCTATCCTAAAATTACAACTGGTGATCAGAAACACAAAAACCAAGTTACCTGACAAATTTTTATCATCTTGCGCAGCGACCGTGCCTTTCGCGCTGTGTCTAACTCTTCATTGTTGACAATTTCCAATAGGCCCTAAATTTAGAGTGTTTCAATATACCGATTTGATAATAAAAAAAGTTACCGTGAGACCATTCTTCAAGTCAACACCCGAGCAAAAAGATTTCCCATTTCCTGATAGAACAATAGAACGGCACTTTGAATTATCCGAAAGTTCATTGAAAACTGAATTTAATTCCCTAAAAAGTAGAGTAAATTAGTTATGAATAAGCAAATACCTGTAAAGCGCCTCGTTATGACAATTTAACACAACTTACTTCCACAAATCCAGAGTAAATGAATTACGGTGCTCAGGTCGATTCAGCTGCAGGTGAAAGACGCCGTTTGCCTTGTCAGTCACCTTTAAATAAATAGTTGGCGTCTAAAGAAGTCGACTTTGAAAATAAAAGCAAAGTACCTCGATTTCTTTAGAAGAAAACAGTCGAAATTGAAGGCGATTAATGAGTGCACTCTTGGAAAGCTCACTGAATACTGAACAGCGGAAAACCATTACAAGCGGGCTCTATAAAAGACAACAAAGTAGAAAAAATAATTTTTAAATTTCTCCATGTTGCGGCATTCATGCAACAAACGCCAACATAAATAATAAACCAGGTATGATCAATCTAATGATAAAGCTATGCAGAAAGAAGGGTTATTTGATGGCAATAGATAAGTCAGCTATGAAGGTACGGAGATTTGGATGTTTTGCTTGGAAGCTAAAGCTGTTTCTATTTATTTTAGAATTTGCCATGATAATGGTCAGCACCAAATAAATATTCGTGTGTCTGAGACGTTTCGCAAATCATCCGATAAAAATATTCGCAAAAAACTTAAGAAGGCGCCATTCCCTACAGAGAAAGACTAAGGAAAATTCAAACAAGCTTGGCCGGTTTACTTGGTAGGATTTTCAACTTTTTCTACCCATGAGTCAAAAAATGAAAATCAAAGGCATACAAAGCAATTCTAAACAGGTCATTTGTAGGTAGGGTTGTCGGATACCCGAAATTTTCGGGTATTCGGACAGAACATATAAAAAAAATAAAATCGAAACCCGAAAAAAAGCGGGTTTCGGTTTTAATTACCCGAAAACGGGTACCCGAACCGACAATCCTATTTGTGAGGGATAATGACTAGTTGGAGCTGATTCTTGATTTTACTAAAATTTTCGTGTGCGGTTTAATTTATGGTATGATAAATTTGCCCTTGGATCTCGTAAAAAAATGGAATAGTACTCTTATCTTGGCTCTCTGCTCTCAATGCTCCAAACGCATAAGCTAAGCATAAGGTAAACATGAGAAAAAAAAATTTATAGACCAGCCTACCGGGAAATTCTACGGTCAAAAGTGCTGCTTTGGGCTCGGCGCCATTTCGGTCGCTCTCCATAGACGTTTCAACAAGACGGAACTCCTTTTCATCAAGCATCAAAAAAAAGATAGGTAAAAAATTAAAAAAGATGACGAGAAAACACGAATAACGAGACTGAAATACAACCCGAATCTGGTTAGCGGATGCAAAGAAAGTAATTATACTCACAAGAATTGAATCATTTTGGATGTAAAATTTTTACATTGTCTTTTCAAAGATACTTTCATAGAATATTCTGCGCAAAACCAATTCAATTAATTAATTAGTTTCTAAAAATTGTTTTGTGTGAGCTTTTTAAAGGATGAGACGCCAAAAAGTTGCCCTTTGGATACGTGTAACTTCGAGAATTTTCTGTTAGAGTACTCTGCACTTTAGTGTGTTCTTTTTAGGGACGGTCGCGGCTGCGGCTAGCCGCAGCCGCATTTGCGGCTAGCCGCACCGATTTTTGAGAAATAGCCGCAGCCGCACAGCCGCAGCGACAATATTGAAATAGCCGCAAGCCGCAGCCGCAATTTGTGAATAGCCGCACTCAAGAAATTTAGAAATTAAGCTTTGATTTTTACAATTTGTCCTTGTTTATTTCGAAACTTGTTCCTGTTTATTGTAGTATTAGCATTTGGTTTTTCCAAAATAGCCGCAGCCACATAGTTATCTGGAGATAAATTCGATCTTTTGTAATCGTACACATCCCGTGCCAATAAGAAAATTTGCTCGCTTGCGACACTTGTAGCCGGTGCCGACAGGTAACGGCGAGCCAAACGTGAAAGTAGCGGAAATGTCTTTTGGTTTACCTAAATAAATA
>BBSZ01006394.1:0-12562 GCA_000981365.1 Subanguina moxae | reverse complement strand
TTGCCATCAGCACATTTACCGTGGTTTAAGAAGATGGAAGACGTAAATTTGGACAAGGCAATTTCCTGCTGGATGCAACGTCGGAGTTATCATCGAAACTATATTATGCCCAATTAAGCAGAACAAGAAGTGCTGTGGAGCATGCGTTTGGGATATTTGCACAAAGGTGTCGTATTTTTTTGGTGCTGTGGATGCTCGGTATTTTTCATTATTTTTTGCGCTTTTGAATTTAGTTCCTTTGCTGAAGGAAAATTGGACTGCTCTCACAGGGAGGGCTGTAATAAAAATTTAGTCTGTTAAAGCAGGGATTTCTCTGATGGGCGGACTAAGTGAAATACTTGAAAAGGCAAAAAAATTGTTCGACGGGTCAAGAAGTCTGGAGTTCAGCGATAATATTTCAAGGAGTTACAGGCTTCCCTAAACCTGCCTGATCACATCTTGATCAAGGTGACGAAGTTCTTTACTTTTTTAGCGGTATTTATATAGCGGTATTTAGTATTAGTCATCTTTTTCAGGACATGGATGTTCGCTGGAATTCTAAGGAGGATAGTTACCAGAATTTGTGCGGGGGAATTCGAAACATAATTAAAAGGGTCCTCATTTTTTTTGTCAAAATTTAACATGTATTGCAGTGCTGGCAATTTGAATCATTTTTGAAATTTGAATAAGAGAATAAAAAATAAATTGCGCAAAAAATTTAAAAATTTCTGCACAGTTTTATGTGTAGAAATTGTTAAATCCGTGCAGAAATTTAGAAATTTCTGCACATAAAACTGTGTAGAAATTTAAAATTTTACAATTGAGAAATCTGATTTCTGTACATACAGAAATTTTGAAATTTCTATTTTTCAAAATTAACAGTAGTATAAAAGTAATTTTTTTAATGTTTTGTCTTGAGGTGAAACTTAAAGCTATTATAGGCTATAGTGTTATTATTTATTTTTTCTTGGTTGTTGAGCGGTATGCTCTTAGTATTTTTTTTATCAGTCATGTTTCATGGTCTAGTATAAGTACCTTCACTCTTTGTGAAGGCCTTCTATTAGAGAGGGGCCTTCTATTTTTAAACCCTCCACTTAGGGGGGCCTTCTATTAGAGAGGGCCTTCTATTACAGAGGGGCCTTTTAATAGAGAATTTACGGTATTGTAATACCATTCAGCTATTGTTAAAATTTTATTTTTTTCACAAATTGACTAGAAAGTGATGAACGGTGCATTGAATATCAAGGATTTAGAAATCTAAATATTTTTGCTTTTTTTCTTTTAGTTGTTCTCGATGTCCTCAAACCTATCTACTAAATCACTCAAGAGTTTCAATCCAAACATTCATCAATTTCGTCAGTGATTCCAATCTATCTTGCTCTTGTGAAGCTTCTTCAAAAAGAAACTATATCGGATGACAAAGAGGTGCCAGTAATGAGAATTCGAAAAGCAATTACAGATGATTTGGAAAGCAGAATGGAGAGATGACGGTCTGAAAGGTTGGATTCACGTCAAGTTTTGCATGTTAGGATTTCAAAAGATTTGAATTTAGAAGCTTGCTTCTGGCTACTGCGTATGATCCAAACTACAAGCTTCGTTGTTTTGACGAATCCTTAGCTGGCGACGTTAAAAAGATGCTGGAAGAAGATCTGAGGGAAGCTGCAAGTCAGGTTCTTCGAAGTGAAGGATCGATTGAAGGTGTAGAAATCGCGGCGCTACAGAAACGCAAGTGGATGATATGCTAAAAGAATTTCTCGAGGTTACTAATTCACCAATTTCGACAAGTCACTTCCACAGCATGTTTTTAGGAGCACACTGAGCGTGAGTTAGAACTGCCTGTAGAGAAGGTCACTTACTACAACAAGGCATTAGTTGAGCTGACCGAATATTTAGAGCCTGCACCATCCAAAAGAATATATCCAAGTCAGTACTGGAAATTGAACAAAGAGAGATGGTCGATTCTTATTGACAGAGTCAAGAAGTTCCATAGTGCACCGATTGGATCCGTGGAAAGTGAGCTCCTTTTTTATACTGCAAAGTTTCTTGCGTCTGATCTCCGAAAGAGTCTCACAGGAGAAAATCTTCAAATGTTATTATTTCTGCATCAATCTTCTCATTTTCGTCTTCAAATACTGAGTTTTGTTATCATGTTTCAGTTGTTATGTTTGGTGGTTGTATAAATTTTGTAAACAGTTGCTTTATGGATATTGAACTCACTTCCACTTCCATTCCCATCTATTCCGCACTTTTTTTCACTTCTACTTCCAACTTCCATTTTCAAACTTTTACTTCCGTTACAACCCTGGCTGGAAGAAAGTTGTGTATTTTGTGCCCTTGCCATACTCCTTTGGCTTTTTTTAAAAAATGAGAGATCTAGTCAATAATATGCCAGGAAAAGTGTTGTTTTTTAAAAAGTGTAAATACCGTTTAAATACCGTGTAACCTCTATTAATCCTCCCCTTCTAATAATCGTCCCCTCTACGGAAAAGTTGAAAAATAATCCTCCCGAGAGGATTAATAGAGATTATACGATAATATTATCAAATATAGACAATTTTGTAGACTTATTTTGATATTTAAGTTATCCTATGTCCCGTGTTCAGTCAAGACAACCTTTATGCACATAGAATTGCTGTCTTTGAAGCACCAAACTTGTTGAAAGCGATGGAAAACGTCAAAATTTGAATGTGTGTGGGGCACTTCTCTTTTGTTTGTGAGCATAATCTTTCGTAATGATTCTAAAGATTTTAAACGACACTAAAGAGTATACTCATAAATGGAAGAGAAATGACCGGTAAACCTTAAAATTTGAGCAATTTCCATTGCCTTCGACAATTATGGTCTTTTTGAAACATTCACAGCAAAATTGCGTTGCGGCATATCCACATAAGCTGCACATTATTAAGCATTATTTTCTAGAATTTTTTTCAAATGCAGGCCAGTTTTTGTGCTGTTAGCCACAAGAACACATTTTTTGACACATCAATTTACACAGAAAATAACTTTTTTCTCCTTCTTCTTATGCACCACCTGTATTTGATTAGAGAGCTGGATGCTGACCTAGTCCTCTGCCAGCTTATTCTTACTGCTTCTCCTCTTCGTCTGAGTCCAGCGAGCCAAGTTTTTTGGCGCCCTGCCATTTGCAAAGGAAATATATTTTTTTTGCATTACCCTGTAATTAATGGATAACCTGTGCAATTTTCTCGTCCAAAAGACGAAAGAAGTCTGCTTGGCTGGCACTTTCGGTTTGACTGGAAATAAAGCCGTTACTATTTGAAAGCATTTTCAGAGCAAAGAGCGAGAGTGGAAGAGATGGGGTTGTGGGGATAAAAAGCAGAATTTCAAAAAATGGCTTAGTTGCTGAGATATACTAACCTAAAGTTAGGGCGCCTACATTTTTGCTAGTGAAATTCAAGGTTTAGTTCATTTCTAGGTAATTAATCACCTTTAGTAATTCAGCTTTTAGGTTACGATTACTGAGGACTTTTTGTCTGCTGGCTACTTTAAAAGAAAAAAGCCTTTTTTCAACGAATACACAATGCTCTCTATTTAAAGACATCTAAGACATAGTCTTTCCAGTAGATAAGTCGAGGATGACTGAATAGCAGCACACCTCTCGTCAAGAGCTCTATGTCAAATGCTTTTTATGTATAGTTTTAATAGATGATAGGTTGCATTAGCCTGCATTAATGAAGCCTACCACCTAAAATTTTTAGCTAATGTATTTATAGTTGTCCCACATATCGTGCATAATAAACGGTATCACTGTATTATACGACCCCCAATAGTTTATGCCCTCCTCAAAAAAAAAAACCGCCCCCCTCCCCTCCCAAAAAAAATTTGTTTTATTGGAGGGGAGGGGCTACGTCAAATTTTCTAACCTTAGAGGTTTGGTACATCCTATGTTGGGCACTACCTCCACCCCTTTGAGGCTGCAGATTGTGGGTGGTCCCTGCTCGCTGATGCTGAAAAATTTTAATCTTTGTTTTTAAAAATACAACTTTTAGTTAACGGACCAACCCGTTGAGAGGTATTCCACTGGTGGGAGGCACATTGTCTGGCTTGCTGGGTGAATTTGGCTTGGGCGACAACTGGGCATAAGTGTCTCTTCGAAGAGGCGTAGAATGGCCGTTGATTATCCGACAGTCGCCTTCCGCTTGTCCATTGGTTTTGCTTGGGTTGGTGGCCGAAGAGTAGCAGCATATTGCTGGAGCTAAGTCCTCTCCAGCCCCACTCGACGAAATAGACGATCTGAAAAGTTCTTATATCGAATTAAACTTATGCATGGATATAATTTTTTTAGGGAAGGAAGGAGGAGGGATTTATAATGCACTAGTCTAAAATTTTTGCGTACACAGCGTACATAGGAATATGGCGTTAAGAACTGACCAACCGTTTTTGTTGTTTGTTGGCTATCGCCGTAGTGAAAGAGTTGTTGTTGGCAACAGTTGGACTGGCTATATCCTGGTTTCTAAATGTCCCTGTAAACAACTTACGCCTGATCAATAAGAACACGAAAAACTCACGACTCAGTCTGCATCCCATAGCATAGTTCGGGAGCGCTTCGCGGCCCAAACAACCTTGCACACAACGACGTCCACAAATTAACCGATAATAAATCAGAGCAAACAGTCTAAGGTCACTATCACCTTCGGGACTAAAGTTGACATTTTTTATTTGCAAGAGGGATGATAACATAACATTGTTAATAACACCGCAATTTATGTCTATAAAAAGGGCCAATTATTTGTGCGCAGTACGCACTATCCAAAAAAGGATAAATGTACTGATACAAAATGAAAATGTAGAAAATAAAATGAGTTGGTATTTCATTAGTATTAGTTTAATAATCATTGACAGGTTCACTACTTTGAAAAATAACAACCTAATGAAAGCCATCAAGTGAAGAAATACTCACTTTTAAAGATTCTGATTAGGTTTTTAGTTAGGCACTTACACTATGTCAAAACAAGCAATCAAAATTTGGCTTGAGTATAGAATCTCCGATTTTACTGTATTATGTATTTGTATTATCCCTTAAAAATGGTGAAAAAATGCTTCTTAAATGGTCAATGTACCTAGAAAACCCAAATACAGTCAAACCTCGTTTATCCGGCACCCCTGGGGACCGGCCTCAGGGTGCCGGATAAACGAGGTGCCGGATAACTGGAGTGCCGGATAACTGAGGTTTTTTATTTTTTTCGAGACCGAAGTGCTGGTTAAATGAGGTTTTCATTTATACAAGTACGATAAAATTTATTGCTAAACGAATCAACCATAAAGAATCAACCATTTATAACAATCAGTGAAAATAATCGGTCAGCTTCTTTTGAGTTTTTATTTTGGCCCGATGTTGGTAGATGAATTCGTTCAACTGTAGTTTTTGGGAGGGGGGGGTATAATACAGTGGTACCGAATCTCATCCCCCAGCTGGCCTTGTCTGTCAAAAGGAAAAAACTTCTTTTCGACGCTAATAGACCAGAATTTCATGATAAAGCCGGCTATTTTAAGCTTTTTGCTTCTATACTACAACCTAAAAATTTGCTGATTTTACGCCAGTCCGTTAATAAACCTGCATGGTACCTTGGGAGTGGTATTTCATTGCAAGAAAGTCGAATTTCATTTTGAAAATAATTTTGATGTCTTCTCACTATACCGCGCATATCTACACGTCAACCCCTACTTTTCATGACACAACTAAAGGAATTGCGAAATAAGAGGGTTACCGGTACTTCTGCTGTTTGTCCACCCCCTCAAAATTTATTTGTAAAAAATATCTGCCTTATCTTTCTTTGCCTTCTATTTTGCGATCAATAAGCCGTTTTTAGTTTGCTTCTATTGTTTCCGTATCTCTTTTTAAGAAACGCCACACGTATGAATTTAGGACGGCGAGGACTGTTTTTGAAGGCTATGTACCCGATTTTTGTTGGCGTCAGCGCTTCAAGAAACCTGATATCTTATTCTATATTTGGTTGGACGTTTCTTCGTGTTATCCGTTGAAATAGCTACGCAGTATGAAATATAGTACCCTAGTTCGTAAAATGGATAAATTGCAGAAAATATTTTGAAATTTTTTTATCTAAATTAAATTTTGAATTGAGCCTCTGATTCACCAATCCAGCAACTAAGTCCAAAAAAAAAGCTAGTTTGGGTCGCTTCCAAGAACTCAATAATAGCAAAAGATTCTCTAATCAGCTGATAAAGCCATGTAAACTAATAAAACATCAAATAGTCAGCAGTTCAATCAATTGCGTTACCAAAAAGCAAAGGCAACAATAACAATAATAAAGGTAGTAAACCGCTTTTGTCCCAACCACCAATAACAGCAATAAAACATAATTGGGGTGCAAAGAGATGTGCTCTAAAGGCAGCGCAAACAACATTTTACTTTGCCCACACACACGCCAATCCCAATCCACTTTCCATTGAGTCGGCCTGGATGCCAGGAGCAGCAGGCCACCCTAATTATTAAGTTAGTTGACTGGCAGGCAGACGGCCATATAGCAGAGCGTCCCAGGCTGTCACTGCACACCGGCTGTATTATAACTATTGTGTTGACAAATAAATTTTTTCGTTTTTGTTTAATTGTTTGATTGTTTGTCTCACCACGATTGCCTGAGCACATTGCAAAGCATAAAATAGCTTTTGAAAGTGCTTGAGCTTATCTATCACATTGTTATCGTCGTTTTTATTTTGACTAATTTTACCCCATTTTTTGGACTTTGAAATGGCCAATACCGTCGACCAAAAACAGCACTTTCGACAACTGCTTTTCGACGCCTTTAATAAGAGTCAAAAAGCCGCCACAGCATCTGGGGAGGATATGGAGAGGGATCTATGCCAGAAAGGACAGCTCAGTACTGGTATGGTGAATTCAAAAATGGCAATTTTGACCTTCAAGACGCCCCCCTCACACCGGTAGGCCATCCAACTTTGACGAGGACCAACTTCGGGCCTTGTTGGAGGAGGATGGGCGTCAAATCCAAAGGGAATTGGCCGAGAAGATGGGCACTACTCAGCGAACCATCTGCAACCGCCTCAAATCCATGGGATTCACTCAAAAATTGGGAGCTTGGGTGGTACACAAATTGAATGAAGAACAGAAGAAAAGCGTGTTTTTTTTTGTCAATCAAAATCTTGCTTGCCATAGTGCCACCCGCTGCCATAAGGACCGATTCGTATGTCCAGAATTGTCACTGGAGACGAGAAGTGGTGTTTCTACGTTAACATGAAGCAAAAGAAAGACTGCTACCTTTTCCGCTCCTTGTCCAACCACATGAGGGGCGTAACCTATGATGACGAGGATGACCTTGAAAACTGGCTCAACCAGTTCTTCGAGTGCAGACCCAGCGATTTCTGGTTAGGAAGCATTGACCAACTGGTCGAAAGGTGGGAGCAGGTCATAAGCAATAATGGAGAATACATAATTGATTAAATTGTTGCTATTTTTCATGAAAACTTGCTAAATATTCAATAAAGAATGAAACGACAAATATTATTTGTCAACCCAATAGTGTTGGGGATTGAGGATGTGGGCGAGATTGCAGTATTTTGACCTATTTGCCGAATCGCTTTGTCAAGTGGGCTCTACCGCATAAGAAAGCTCTGTTATACTATTTTTATACATCCAGAGTTGCTTCTCGAGTGATTTATGTCTCAGGTATGGATGTGTGCGCATCTCAACTCCAAGCCCTCATCACCACCGTAAAGGGGGCGAAGGGGGCTTGAGAGTTAGAGATGCGCGCACATATTTAGGTATTCATTTTTTGGGCAGGGCGTATAAACGATTGAGGAAAAGTATAATACAGTACCAATAATTTTATAGCATAGATAATTAATATGGCTTTAAGCTTTTCATTTCAATTAAGAGCTACTCAAACCCTTCAAGAGTATTTACCAGTGTTTTCAAAAATGACTTGTCATTGTCATTTCAGTCATTTGGCAAAATGACTTGACTTGTCACTGTCATTTAGAGTCATTGTCATAATGACAACTCATTTCAGTCATTTTAGCTAAATGACAAGTCATTTTTGAAAACACTGGTATTTACTACAGAAAGATTTACAAAAATTGCCGTCTGTTCGCAAGTCCGCACATTATACGTTTTCAAGCTTTCTACTCAGAATATTACGAGATGTTGGTGAGCCATTAAGCCACGGGAAGCCCGCGTTTTCTTTTTAAATTATAGCTGGCTAGTTTTTTTTATCAGAGGGAACCACATGCGACTGGCAAAATAAATGTCTGTGTATCCATCCTTTGCCATTCCCAATTCAATTCCCTCCTCTTTTGGGCTTGGCTGATGTTGCCGTTAAATTAGCCAATACTCCTTTTTGGCTGCTTTATTTAGGACAACGAAATTTTTGGCTTTCATTTGTCCCTTTTGGTGCTGCCTTCTTTTAGATGGATGGCTTGAGGGATGGGGAGAAATGGAAAATTACTGGCAGCAGAAAAGCACCTAATTAGGCCTGGAGCTATCTGATACGGCTTTTTGCTTTTTTAAACGCAGCTAGAGTGAGATGAAAAGTGGTTGTTTATCAGCCTTGCGCCTAGTTTGAGACGATACAAATTTAGCTGAGAAAAGCATGATAAAATAGAAATAACAAGATTTCAAAATATTACAGACAAGAAAGAACTAATCAATGAAATAAGACATAAAATTGATATTGAAAGTGGAAAAGCTTTTAAACACTATAAAGAGCGCTCCAAACAGAAGCTAGTCTTTTGACCGGCTAGCTCTTTTTTTGGCTGTACACCATAATTTATGCGAAAATTTGTTACGAGGAACATTTGTTATGCGGTCACTTTGTTACACCACAACAATTTGCATGTATTCATTTACAGTACTCATTTTTTAAAGGACTTTTTCATTCTGAGGCACCCTGGAAAGCAAAAAGAACTCAAGAATCCGAATCTGAAAAGAGAACTTCAAGAAGAGGCTTGCTTGTTGAGATATGATCATAGCCAGTCGCAAACTTGGTTTTCATCTTTTTTCTCCTAGTTTTGACTATATCTCAGCAAGCAAGCCTCTTCTTGAAATTCTCTTTTCAGATTCGGATTCTTGAGTTTTTATTTGCCTACGGTGGTGCCTCAGAATGAAAAAATCCTTTAAAAAAATAAGTACTGTAAATGAATACATGCAAAATATTGTGACGTAACAAAGTGATCGCGTAACAAATTGTACGTCGTAACAAATTTTCGCGTAAATTATGGTGTACAGCCCTTTTTTTTTAAGCAAAATACTTTTACCACAATCTTGAGAATCTTTATCTTTCCCTTTCTCTTAAGAAGCGAGCAATATTTTTTAGATGAACCAAAAATTAGTCTTGATCTTTTTTTTTAACTGGAGTATAATCTAAAAACTCAAAATTACATGCAGAACATTAATTAAATAAACGGAAACAACAGCTGGTTACTTAAGAACGAGAGAAAAGGAGAAAGAAAAAAAAATGTTGCCAAACACTCACATCTGCTCATATTCTCTATACGAATGACACAAAAAGCCGCATGTCTGAACTTTTTTTCCAGTAAGAATAACTTTTTTCTGCAACAATAACGGCTGTATGTATTGGGTTGTAGCATAAGTTCCCGCGTTTTTATCTTGTCATAAATTTAGATATGATAAGCTCGCTACATAAGCAAACATTATATACCATTTTGTAGTATTTTTCCTTCTTTACAAGATTGCAAATTTATTTTTTCTAATTACTAATTTTTTCCCGTGTATTTATAGCATTCAAATGGATTGCCAAGTCGACGAGAAAATGCATTTTCGATATCTGCTCCTCTTCGCTTTCAATCGAGGTCAAAAGGCTACTGAGGCTGCTAGATAAGTTTGCTCTGTGTATGGGGAAGATGCCATTGCCGCTAGGGCTGCTCAAGATTGTTTTTCAAAATTTAAAAATGAAAAAATTTGACGAGGGATTTCAATTTGAGTCAATAATAAATAGCAATAAAGCCACTTGGTAAAAAGAAGACCTTAGACAGTCTCCCTTACAGGACCTACACCATAAAGAAGCTCTGGTATGCATTCTATTTTTAATCATTCAAAGCCATTTTTAAGTAATTTATGTCTCAGCTATGTTTGCGCGCGCATCTCAACTCCAAGCCCCTAGCGTCGTAAGAGGTGGCACAAAATTTCAGAGTAATTTAAGGAGAGAGGCATAATCCAGTAGTCAAGATACCCATCAGTTTATACTACTTGATTCCATACAATTTGATTCCACTGAGCTAATGAAGAATAAACAACACTTAGTAGTAGTTTATCAGTGCCAAGTTGCAAATTAAGCCAAGAAAAGGTGTAAGAGTGTACACGGCAAAACAAGTCCTGCTTAAAAAAAGTGGCAGACAAATTCATCATCTATGTTTAAATTTCTTTTCAAGGCGAGAAACATAAGTAAGTGTAAACAAAAGAGAGCTAAATGATTAGGTCTGCAGCTTTATGAGCAGGGCTAGGTATGGAACAGGCAACTGAATAAATGCTTAAACCCGACTCAAATTCACCAAAAGTTTGGCGGGGAAGTGGTTGAGATGGCGACTCTTTGTGTAAAAAGCTAGAGAACAAAATCATAATTGTGCTTTTTGGTAGACCGTCCAAACACTGGCCCAATAAAAACATTAAAATTGACATAATAAATGGCGAAAAGGCAAGTTGAAGAAAAAGCGGTGTAGTTTCCGTTGCTATCTCTTTTTTTTTCATTACATATTCCAAGAAAAAATTGCAGAAAGGGCACATAATTAGATTAAATACAATAAAAGAAAATTATCATTCGCTTTCCACCATTTTATGACCATTTACTGTCGGAAGTAAGAATGGCAAGAAAATAAGCAGTAGAAGCGTCAAATTGAAGTCTACAAAAGTTCCGGTAAAACCTTTTTTTACATCTACCGTATTTCCTGTAATAAACACCCCGCCCTCCCTAATTCAAAATCAAATCATCTCAACCCCAAGCCTCCTACGCCCCCTACGCCCCCGTAGGGGGCGTAGGAGGCTTGAAGGGTTGGAGATGCGCGCACAGACTTACCTGCGAGATGAATCCGAGCAAGACTCTTGAGCATAAAAGCATTCAAAAACTCTTTTTCTCCAGCTCGAGTAACTAAAACATGGTGCTGTTTACCTACTGACTTACCAAGACCTATCAGGACGTGTTACCAAGACCTATTTGGTGTTTGAGTGAATGTTGTTAAGTTTGAGCACAATGAAACGCTTTGTTGATTTAAAGAACAGGGGGGAACAAGGGGGACCAAGGCAATTTTTGAAAATTTTGCGGAAAAAAACAACAGGGGGACCAAAGCATATTTTTTTCGGCGGTCCACCGAACACATATAGAGCCTATTATAGCAATACATTTAAAAAATAACAAAACTATTTAATAGTCTGTAACATGTCCAGAACGCGGAACTGCCTGGAAAATATGATTTTTCATACTTTGAATCAAAATTTTCAAAACATCTGGCTTGATCAATATTTAGGCTTGTATTGTAATACAATGGCATTCTTTAGCTCATGCGCAGTTGCAAATTAAATATTTTCAGCTTAAATACGGCGCACAATAGTTCCTCAGAGATTATCCATCGGATTTAAGTCAGGCGAGCAGGTTCTCCAATACAAGCGATCCGGATCTGAACGATCTGGAAGTGGAGCGCGAAGAAAAGTTGTCGAACTTTGAGGCAGAGGAAATCCGAGTTGGAGAGGCCCGTATTCCATGCCTTCAGAACTCTTACAATGCCGTTCCAGCTGTCTGGTTATCATCTAATTGACTATTTGATGGATTTTTCCAAGATACAATCCTCTAGAATAAGTGCACGCTAATGTCAAGTCGGAAAAGCAATTGTTGAAGTGGAAGTGGCAGTCTTAAATGCGTGGGTGTTGCATCAAAAGCAAACGAGGCAAAATAATGCAAATGAAGGCAGCCGCCGTACATTCTTCTACAACTTAAGCCAGCATATCCGAGAAGAACAGCAAGAGGAAAGGCATAGATCGGACAAATACCTCAATAAAGGATCGCAAATGATGACGGATATTGCTGGACACTTACAAAAGAAAGTGCTAGAGGAAGCCAAGTCAGTAACTCACTGGTGTTCAACTAGGCAGCAGAATCGATATGGTGGAAGAGTGCCCGGTAAACCAAGAAATATATTCAGACCTGTACTTGTTTTTTAGAAATGTCATAAATAAGTTTGCCCAACGCAAATTGCACATCTGCTTTTCCAGAAAATAAAAAAAGCATTATATTGGGTTGTAAAGAAAGTTCGTAGCGTTTTCAAATTTCTTACGTTTTGCAACGATTTGTTTGTTGTTTGGCAAAGTGAATATATTCATTTGATAGCGTTTTTTCTGCACAACAAAATTGTGTTTTTAGTTTTTTCTGAAATTTTAATTTTTCATCATTTTTCAGGCTCAGAAATGAACTATCCAGGAGGCAAAAATCAGCATTTTCGACACCTGCTTTTCTTCGCATTTCATCGCGGCCAAAAAGCAGCTGAAGCCGCTCGTGACATATGCAACGTGTATGGAGAAGGAGTCATAGGCGAGTCTACAGCACGGAAATGGTTTGCAAAGTTCAAAAATGGCGACTTTGACCTC
>BBSZ01006393.1:0-25438 GCA_000981365.1 Subanguina moxae | reverse complement strand
GTGGGATTGTCGATGTTTATGCTCATAAAAAGAGATTAATGAATTTTAATGAATTCACAAACCGAAACAGGGAAAAAGGGAGCTAAAGTGTAATAGAAAAAAGGTTTTGCAACTAAGCCTTAGGCTTGGGGTTGGCCAGCGCATGTTAGCCGTGAACAGAAAAGAGAAAACAAAGCTTTAGGAAAAATAAATAAAATATGACTGAGAATAAAGACTACCACCTTCCTGCGATTCCAAAAGCCCGGATGAATGTTTTGGCCCGATTTTGTCTGACCCGATTTTGGCGACCCGATTTTGTCCGGCCCGATTTTGTCCGACCCGATTTTGTCCGGCCCGATTTTGTCCGACCCGATTTTGGCGACCCGCAATTTACCCGCAACCACCATGGTTCGCAAAATTTACAAATTTGTAGAAATCTACAAAATAATTTCAAACGAGAATTAATTTTCAAAATCTACAAAAAATCTACAAAATTTTTGTATAAATTTTGTAGATTTTTATTGATATGCTTTTTTGTGCTTATTAGCCTAATTCGCATGCAGTTTTGTTGGTTGGTTTGACTTCTACCGTATTGATATAATGCACTACTTGTGCAATATTAAGTCAATTGAACGAAGATTTGATAACTACGAAAGAATTTGATGATGCGCTGTTTAAGGTGATACTATGTTCGGCTCAGTTCTTTCTTTTGGTAACTAATGTAAGCTTTATCAGTGATTTCGATCATAGGTGTAAGCTAAAATTTTAATCTCAACCATACTTCACGGTAAATTTAACTCTCTTGGAGGCTTTGCATACTATGACTCCGCCGCAGCGTTTGACTGACAATTCGCTTCGTCTTTTAATTCAGGATGTCTGCAAGATTAGAGGTAGCTTTGTTCCTACTTTTATGCTTGTAAATAACAGCATTATACAGGGATTAGAGCAGTACCGGTAGGTCACCACGAGACTGGAACTCTGAAGCCTGCAATGGTGGTCACTTTTGCTCCATAGGGAATTAGTACTGAAGTCAAGTTGGTTGAAATGCAATACGAATCATTGAGTAAAGCCTTGTCTGGAGAGATCGTCGTATGCATCGGTTAAGGAAAATCATCTTGGCTCTGTCATTTCTGATTCCGAGCGGGAATCGACCAAAGTGGGCACAAATTTTTTGTTAGTTTTATGGAATGATTTTGACTTAAGAGGCGAAGCCATGAATTTAGAGTGCAAGTTACAATCATGCGGAATATATTGCTGCTGGCTACATTCCTTGCTCGCAACACTTTTCACACCAATTGTAAGTTCAGTGAGCTGAAACAGAGAGAAAATTGTTGTTCACGCAAAAAAGTTGCAGATGGTCCCAATTTTTTGATGAATGGCGATGCGATCATAATTGAGCTCTTTCTTACGATGCCAATGTGTGTTCAGGTAAGCTGTTTTATATTTATTTTGTATCTTCGTTTATTTCTTTCTAGGCGTTCACCGAGTATGCTCCTATCTATCTGCTCAGAAGGTTACTGCGATGAAGAAATAATGTTATACAGGTATATTTTATTGCGCAATACCTGACGTTTATGCAAATAATTGTGTTGTTTTTGAGTCGGTTATTTAAGTAAAGTCTGGCATCTGACGTTGTTCAAGGCAACAAAAATAAGGAAGATGATCCATTGATAAATACCTACAAAATTTCTACGAAACATCTACAAAAATTTTGTAGGGATTTTGTAGATTTTTTTTTGAACAAAACGCCAAGGATTTTTGTAGATTTCTACAAATTTGTAGATTTTGCGAACCATGGAGTCAACACAGAAAAATATATGTGCTTTTAAATCCATAAAAAATTTTAAAGTTCATGACACCAAAACAGCAGATGTATTTCTAAAAAAAAATAAAAGATACAAAACAAAAATATCTGTAATAAATTCTGTC
The DNA here is from genome assembly GCA_000981365.1 of Subanguina moxae. Classification (NCBI taxonomy): domain Eukaryota; kingdom Metazoa; phylum Nematoda; class Chromadorea; order Rhabditida; family Anguinidae; genus Subanguina; species Subanguina moxae. Next base: position 23,530 of record BBSZ01006393.1, on the reverse strand, counting down.
TTTAAACTAACATTACTAAAAAGAATTAAAATTTACATAGGAATATCATCATATACGATTTTAGCATATGTAGCAGACATTGCGAACCGGGATCAATACTCTGTGTTAGAAAAGTTTTGGTACAAATTTGAATGACTCACATCTTTTTTATTAGGAAAGGAAAAGAGGCAGTATTTGGTGTTGTTTTAAAGCCTGTTTTCTATTAAGATTCACTCAAAATAGCCACCATCCGCCTCAATACATTTACAAAGTCTAACTGGAAACTGTTCAATAGCTTTTTGTATCATTTCCTGAGCAATTTTCCTCCATTCGCGTAAATGTATTGAGATGGTAGCCATTTTGAGTGAATCTTAATAAAAGTTATATAATAAATGAAAGTAAAGAAAACAGGCTTTAAAACAACACCAAACACTGTCTCTTTTCCTTTCATAATAAAAAAAAAGATATGAGTCATTCAAAGTTGTACCAGAACTTTTTTAACACAGGATAACAAAAGTTGCTCGATTTTTAAAGTTAATCCTAACTTATTGATGAACCCGCATTATATATTACGTGTTATAATACTACATATGCTATATTATGATGCATGACTGATGAGAAAAGAGGAATGAAAGGGCAGAAGAGATCGGCGAAGAAACAAATATATTACAAATGCTTGTTCACGCTTCTTTTCATGCTGTGAATAATTCAGATATGTCAATAACATTTTTCCCTATCTATTTTTATGCTTAAATGCTGACTGGATCTACGCAAGTAGGTGATGCAATTGACTCCTGCCTAAATTGTGTTTTACTTGCAGCACTTGCTTGAGATTTATTGCTATCACTGCAGTTATCTGATTTTGGCAGCTGATGCGGCTCAAGCGTTGTGGTTACACTTCCGTCAATTGTCGACTTGTTGACTTGAGCCTGTTGTTGTAGATGTTGCTCATATTGGAATCGTATGTTAGCAAGAAAGTCCTAAAAATTATTATTTTTGAACACCTTAAGCAGTCAAACGGCCTTGCTCATTGGCGTCATTGCGATAAAACATTATTTAAATGTGCAGGCACTAGTTTTCCCTTATCCAATCCATCGCTGAGAAGGGCTGAGATATAACACCAAGCGGGGAAATTCATCGATGACTTTTATAAAGTTGTAGTCGACATTAAGAAATGGATCGCCTCTAAGAATCGAAACTTCTTAAATAAAAGTTTTGCGCGCATGACATTCGATCAACCCAATAATAAAAGCTTTCGCTAGACATTATTGATGAATGTGCATTGTTTATTTTCTGCTTTTAGGTATTGTATAATAATTAAGAAGTTTCAATTAATATAAAGTAATCGAGTGAAAAGACATTTCTATAACCACGACATTGGAATATTGTTAATCATTCAAATTTGTACCGATAAAATATTGTTACCTGAAATCGTTCGTCATTAGGTCCTGATTGTCTCATTGAAGTAGCAGAAACAGATGGGCTTATCTGTGAAGCATTTCCATTAACAACAACAGCCAAATCCCCCTTTAAATGACCAATTACTGGGGAAGATATTGAGCTATTTGGCAGTGACACGATTACAGCATTGCTATAGGGTGGTTGGCTAGATTTATTGCCATTTGAAGCTGCGGGTGTCTTGTATTCTTGGGTATCTTTAATAGCTGCTGCCACATTGGCTGCCAATTGACTACCTAGGCTTTGAACAGCCGAAGAGCTAGTTGCTAGAGAATGGGCCGAAGGAGTAGCCATTGGCACTGATGGATTGGCAACGGATGTCTTACGGCGTTCCTGTTGTGCAGCTGCTAATAATGCGGCTTGCTGATTTTGTTGCATCTGCATGTGCGTTTGTTGATGCATTGACTGCTGATGTTGGGCCATTTGCTGTTGTTGTTGTAAACTGGCTTGTTGTTGCTGTTGAAAGTGCAACAAGTTGGTGTATTCAACCAGTTGGCGTTGAGTCAAATAATCGTGAACATTCATTCCTTGTTGAGCAGACGATGGTTCCTCGAAAAAATTTGTTTTCTGTGCTAGAGGTGCAGTCATTGAACTGGCTGCTATTTTTTGCTAAAATTTGATATTTCCTAATTTTTCTCTCTTCCTCCTTAGAATTGTCCAGAATATTTAATTTTTGACTTTACTGAATTATAACACCTCCCTCTTCCCGCCCGCAAATGTAACTGCCACAAAATACGTGTACATCATCCCCCGCTAACTTTTTTTAGTGCCCTAACAACGTTAAAGCGAGTCGCTTTGGGCTGGTACTTTGCGGTTAAGGCAGTTTTTCTAACTGGACTATTGTAAAAAGGTTTCAAATGCATTTTTTTCTCCAAAACCTTACTTGGATTCATCTCACAGGTAAGTCTGTGCGTGCATCTCTAATTCTCAAGCCTCCTTACGGGGGCGACAGAGGCTCGAGGGCTTGGATTTGAGATGCGCACACACCCATACCTGAGAGATAAATCACTCGAGAAGCAGCTTTGCATGCATGAAAATAGAAATTTCCAGAGTTTTTTTATGTGGCAAAGCCCAGTTGACAAAACTATGTTCAAGATCTTCTCTTTTTTGAGTGGGCCCTCCATAGAAACTTCCTTTACAGGCACCTACCGCATAAAAAAGCTCTGGTATGCGTGCTATTTTCGTGAATCCAGAGTTTATTCTGGAGTGATCTATGTCTCAGGCATGTTTGTGTGCACATCTCAACTACAAGCCCCCGAGATGCGCGCACGGACTTACCTGTGAGATGAATCCAAGCAAGATTATGGAGAAACAAATGCATTTCAGGCCTTTTTTGCCATATTCCAGAAAAAAAAACAGGGTAAAAGAGTAAAAAAAAGGCGAAAAAATTGCATAAATGGGTTGCAGAAAAAAGTGCCTTAACCGCAAAGGACCGCCCAAAACGACTCGCTTTACCGTTTTAGGGCATTAAAATAGTTAGGGGGATGGTACACGTATTTTGTGGCAGTTAGATTTAGGGGGGGGGGAGCATAATTTTTTTTTGGGGGGTGAGATTATAATAGAGTAGAATCTAATTTCGTTTTTGCCATGTTTCCCCTTGCCGCAAATACCTGTCTTTGCTGGTGCTGTTGCATGATCTGTGCTTCCCGAACAGCTTGTGCTCTGGCAGCAGCTTGAGCTATAGCCATAGCCTGAGGATGCATTTTAGCAGCGGCTTGCTGCTGCAGCTGCATTTGATGCTGCTGAGCTTTTAATTGGTTCTGATGTTTCAAAGCAACAGCAGCCAGATTAAAGTTTTGTTGGTGTTGCTGCTGAAGACTGGTGTCATGACTAGATGATGTTAAAAGAACTCTGTTAATGGCTGTTGCTGAATTGTTGTCTGAAAAAATAAAATAAATATTGGTACAGTCGTACTTCGATAAGCTGTCACCCTCGCTAACCCGCCAGCCCAAGCCTGATTTGGTTGATCGGCAAATAAATCCTACAAATCTCGCCCTCAATAACCTGTTACTCTTAGTCCACCACCGACAAAGATAATGGCCCTCGATAATCCGTCACCTTGCACATTTTGCACTATTTTTCAAATTTCAGCCAAATTTTTTCCTCAATCCTGCTGTGTTTGCGTTTTGTAGTCATTTTTTGTGTGTTGTGCCATTTTCTTTTTTTAGTTGGCGAAGTTCACACTGGAAATCAAAAAAGCGATCATCGAGGCAGCTGCATCAAACAATAGCAAGTCCGTTTTAGCCAAGCAGTCCAAGATTCCACGCACAACACTCAATGGGACTCAAGGACAAAGATGCAAATTTGAAGACCATCGAATGTGTGGCAGTGTGGCAGTGCAAAGCCAGGAAAAAAGTCAGGAGTTAAAATCTTCCGGTGAGTGGCTAGCTTGTGGAGGTTAAATTTATTGCGTTAAATTTGTGGAAGTTGTTGAAATAAAGCTTTGAGTAGATAAATATGGATATTTTAACTTAACTTTAAAAAGCATAACCGCGATAGCCCGTCGCCCTCGATAACACGTCGCCTTTCGTCAGTCCCCAGGGATGACGGATTTTCAGAGTTCGACTGCACAAAAGTTAAAAGCATAAATTTATAAAAAAAAATTTGTAACTATTTTTTCGATTAGTACCTAGAAAAACTCACCATTAATAGTTCCAGGAAAGGCACTTAATGCATTCAGGTTAGAGTAGGAAGAAACAGGAGGCATCTGTTGGGTCATCATATTATGTTGGGCCATAGAGTAGGCCATTGAGGAGTTCATACTGCTGTTATTGAGAATAAATGAGGAGGGAGCAGACGTCTGTAATTGGGGCGTCATGCTCACCAGTTTCTGTTGCGGCCTAGGTTTGGGGGAGCCCCTGCCCGCCATAAGATTATGACCATTGCTGACCATAGATATTGGGGGAAGGCCAGCACCTGCTGCATTGGATTGAGAAATTTCTGGCATGGAGTAAGCATTTGCACCAGACATGGATGCACGCTTAGCATTAGGAGGAATATTATAGTTTGCACTAGAAGGAATGCAGGCGGCTAGTTGCTCGTGCTGTAAACAAAACATAAATTATTCAGCCGTTTTAAGAGGAATGTGAAATTTAGTTTATTTGCAAAAAATAATCCCTAAATTTTAGGGTTATTTAAAAGGCGTACTTTTATAAAAAAAGTTTTTGATAAATATCATTTTTTCAGCGTAAAAGTAGTACTGGGTCACCAATATCAGCTTTTATCATTTCCAAATAAAAATATGAAAGCAAAATATGTCAAGACATCATTGCCCGTATACGCCATCATAAAGTTAACTAAAGTTAGTAAGATAACGAGTAAATAGTAAAATTATATAAAATTATTCATTTTCTAAGCAAAATACACAAATAATAGAAACACGGCATTTTTTAACTGAATTCACAAAAACGGATGCAAAAATTAAATTCCTCGTCGAAAATTGCGCCCAGAAGTCAGATGATGTCAAGAAATTAGTTGAAAAACAAGAAAAACAGAATCTAACTTTAATTCTAAACTAAATAAAACGGCATTTTAAACTTAGAGTTAAAGTTAGACATTTCGAAGCGGAAAACTTCACCCCCGTATGCACCATTATAGAGTTTAAATGTTCTTAATGTTTAAACTTAATCCTTAAAGATAAAGTTGTACTTTTTTCTAAGCCTAAGCCATATGTATCTTTGGCCTCCCCCGCGCCAAAAAAAATAAAAAAACACATTGGAGAAATAAATTACTTTAAGGCCTTTTTTGCCATAGTCCAGTGAGAAAAACATGGTAAAAGAGCAAAAAATTGCACAAATGTGTTGCAGAAAAAATTACCTTAACCGCAAAGGAGCGAGCCAAAAAGACTCATTTACCATCTTTAGGTCCCTTATATAGGCCAGGGACGGATGGTACAAGTATTTTGTGACGGTTACATTGGGGGGGGGGGGCCGGTTTATAATCCAGCAGAATCGCACCTTTATAATGGTGCATACGGCCACATATCTTCTACACTATTGTTATAGTTTTTATAATTTCAAGGATTTTTCGGATTTGTCTGCCGTTGCATTTCTCATGGCAAAATGCTAAATCATATATTAGTAAGTCAAAACTGTATTTTTTCTGCCAACAAACATGTTCTTATCCATGTTTTTAGAATAAATTAGTCAAAAAAGTAATTGGAGTTATATTTTCTTATGATTAAATAAATAAACTCAAATATAATAAAATTAATTTACATAACACTGGAGAGCAGCATTCATAGAGTTGGGCATGGCCATTTGCCGTTTCATGCCATTAATCAACTGACTAGATTGAATTTGCTTTTTGCTAGCCGCATTCATTTTGTCCTCCATCTCATGAAAACCTGGCTGGAGAAGTGCGTTCTTTTGGAACATTTTCATTACATCCATTTCCTGGAGATTGCTAAAAAACATAGTTTTTAAGTTTCAAAACTAACAAAAGAGAGTGATCACTAGATTAAAAATGTTTACATTCCGAGCCAGAAATTTTAGTCTTCGTAAAAGAGGCAGGAATAACTTAAGTAATAACTACCATGTTCCCAACATTTCATTAAAGTGACTATTTTACACTCAGAGATGTAAATGTTGTGATCGTGTATGATTATAAAAGCTTTTAAAAAAGCCTCACTTTTTACTAGAAACCTTTGGAACTGCTAATTATGCTGTAAGAAATAAGAGAAGATGTCACTTATTGGAGTTATATGAGTAATTTCTTTACAATTAAACTAGAGGCCCGAAAGAGGAGGCAAAATTTGGGTAAAAGAAACGCTTCGCGCTAGAACTGAGCCTAGGGCAACGCTTACGCGTTGCTGAAATGATCAGTGCAGACCCGGTATATTATATGAACCCGGTATACTCTCTGGACCCAGTTAACCCCAATGGAGCCGGTAGATTCAGAAACTACTTTATATTACGACATTGTACCATGTTTTGGTTACTGGAGCTGCGCAAAGAAGAGTCTTAAAATGCGTGTGTGGTGTGTATGGTGTGTGTGGTGTGCGGAGTTTAGCATCAGAAGAACATTTAAGAGCTGATACGAAGATGAGTGCTTTAAACTAACCAGCGGTGATCGTGTTGAGCTGCAAGTTTTCACAGTGCTTATTCACAATACCTGCGAAGGTGGTGACATCTGTGGCTGGATCGCGAGACAACTGAAGGCAATTTATAACGACGACTGAAAAGAGACTGTGTTAGAGCGAAGAGCGACTGAAGTGCGGCCACTATATCATCGAAGGATACATCCCGAGGTTGCTGAGGAAGAATATTGTTTGCAAACTTCTGGTACTCCACTTTTCCAAGACGAGAGATAAGAAGACGAGCTTTTGCAGAATCCTCCAAGGCTTCTGCTTAGGCGGTGAATCTATGGAACTGAGACTAAGCCGGCCAAGTGGGAAGAGGGAAGACCGAAGATCGTGGACCCGAACCCGTCGCTGCTGCAGCTGTATCGAAGGAGTTGCGAGGAAGTGCACCGTACGAAGAAGCTACTCAAGTAAGCCGAGATATGCCTGGGTGACGCATCGTTCTCACTGCTCAATGGTAAACAAGGTTTGGGTGAAGCGAGGAAGCAGATGAAGAACCTGAATAGATCCATGGTAGTTTTTTTTGTTCCTTGTGCTCCTTTAGGTGTTGATTGTATGCGTCGTAATAAAGTATCTAGTCTTCCCGTCTTCCCCTAGGTCCAATGCCAGTTCAAGAACTTCAACTAGTTCAAAGATTTTTACTCTATTTTTCGGCCAGAGAAATTGTGCGACGCTTTTTCGGAGTTCTCATTGTCAATATGCGAAAAAAAAACTTTACGAGGCATAGAAAACAAGGAAACATCAGACCGAAAACACAAAAATAAGGACAACAATAGAATCAGACAAAACAAAACTATAAAACTTTGTGTAAAATGACAAATACACGTTTAAACAGAAAGTTTCGTTATATCAAGGGTTCTCTTCCTTATTAATATTTGAAAAAATGTTCGTTATATCGAATTTTTTTAAACAGATTTAGAAATGCTTTGAAGGGTCTAAAACAACAGGGGGGCCAAGCTCAAAAATCGGTACCCAAAAAAGGGTAGGGACGGCTTGATTTTTATTTAAAAAAGAACAAAGGTAATATAATATTCCTTTCCGTATCTCCTAAAATCTTGTGTTCTCCAAAACAAAGTATGAAATATGTACAAAATAGGCTAGGTGACGTTAAATCGAGTAGTCTAATTTGCTAAATTTAAGGTAAGACTAACCAAATTTGTCCAGGGGTGACGTTATATTGAGGTGTTGTTATATCAAGACTTCACTGTAATTCGACTGAAAAATGGCGCTCACAATAACACTCGCGGGTATGTTTTTTTAATTTAAAATTCCCAGCTAATTTTTTGTATTTATAAAAAATTTTTAGATTACTGATTGTAATTGGTTTTACATTTGACTCACATTTAATTATTTTATATTTAAATAGCAAAAGATTTTACTCTTGAGTAAAAAATGAAGTTATTATTCATTTACACCCTAACATTAAATACACGCAAGGTCATTCTACAAAAGTATGTTCAGTTAGTGCAATCCAACATTATATTATATTAATCTTCGACAAAAGAAACTAAAATATATGCAAAGTACGCATTGAAAAAGTATATTCGAAAGGAATAATATTATGCTAAGCACCTACGAGAGTCCAATAACATTGTTGTTATCGGGTCGTTTTGAGGCCACAGTTCCCATCATGCAGTCATTCATCATCTTCAATTGTTGCTGTTCGCTGTTGTTCGAGTGGTGCTGGTTGGCAACAGCTGCAGCAGCAGCAGCAAAAGCATTAAGATCATTAACATTTGAGGTGGAAGAGGCGGCTGCAGACAGCGCCGCGGAGTAGTCGCCAAAGCTGGCAGAGGTCATTTTTAAGATGGAGTTAGAAGCGGACTGTGAGCACTGGTGATAGAAGACAACACTAGAAGAAGCCTGAGGTAGAATGGAGGGCGGCAATAGACGAGAATTTCTGACAAGTGAACAGATCTCTGTAAAATAAAAACTTTTCAAAAAAATATGGTTGAGTAGCTCTTTTTACAAAGTAACCACTTACTTCTCATATCTTTTTTATTAGGAAAGGAAAAAAGGCAGCGTTTGGTGTTGTTTTAAAGCCTGTTTTCTCTACTTTCATTTATTATATAACTTTTATTAACATTCACTCAAATGGCCACCATCCGCCTCAATACATTTACGCAGTGTAACTGGAAACTGGTCAATAGCTTTTTGCATTATTTCCTGAGCAATTTTTCTCCATTCTTTTACGAACGAAGCTTTAAGCGCAGTGACCAATTTGTGAGGTTCGGCGCATGTTTTGGACTCAAGAAAAGGCCAGGCAAAGTAATTTAGCACCAACGAGTCAGGTGAGTTTGAAGCCCAGTCACCGTCGCGCTTCGTCCAAAATAGGTTTCAGTATTGACCAGTTTCCAGTTAGACTGCGTAAATGTATTGATATGGTAGCCATTTAGAGTGAATGTTAATAAAAGTTATATACCAAACGAAAGTAGAGAAAACAGGCTGCAAAACAACACCAAACACTGTTGCTTTTCCTTTTATCATAAAAAAGATATGAGTCATTCAAAGTTGTACCGGAATTTTTCTAACACAGGGTAAGTGCATTCATTGGACAATTATTAAATTACAGTCGACTTGGCAATCTATTTAAATGCTATAAATACACGGGAAAAAATTAGTAATCAGAAAAAACAGGTTTGCAATCTTGTAGAGAAGAAAAAATGCTACAAAATGGTATATAATGTTTGCTTATGTAGCAAACTTATCATACCTAAATGTATGACAAGATAAAAACGCGGGAACTTACCGTATTTACTCTATTAAGCGGGCATGCCCGCTTATTTTTCGACCCTTTGCTAGGGGTCTTGCTTATTAGAGGGTGCGCGCTCATTAGAGGGTGCCTACTTAATTTTCGACCTTTTCTCGTATCATAATTCAAATATTTTAGGAAATACCATGAGATGGATCTCAAACGACTCAGGAAGAGTTGTAACTTAATCAGCTAGGGTGCTCGCTTATTAGAGGGTGCCCGCTTAATAGAGTAAATACGGTATGCTACAACCCAATATTTTCAAAATAATATCGCCTAAATTTTATTGAAAGTCACTAAAACTACAAAATTATAGACCTAGCTACGGTACAGCGTGATGGCTCAAGTCGACTGGAAATGATGTTTTTTCTCCTTTATAGGACCTAGAACGTGCAAAAAACATGTTTTTAGGACTGGGAAAACACTTTTTGGCTCGCTTCTTTGCGGTTAAGGTAATTTTTTCTGCAACACATTTGTGCAATTTTTTGCCCTTTTACCATGTTTTTCTCACTGGTCTATGGCAAAAAAGGCATGAAAGTCATTTATTTCTCCAAAATATTGCTCGGATTCATCTTTCAGGTATGTCTGTGCGTGTATCTCTAACTCTCAAGCCCCCGTAAGGTGGCTTGAGAGTTAGAAATGCGCAAACAGATATGCCTGAGACATAAATCACTCGAGAATAAGCTCTAAATGCATGAAAATAGCATGCAATAGTAGGTCCCTGTAAGGGAAACTATGTACAAGATCTTTTTTTTTTGAATGGATCCTCCTTATACAGGGTGCGCCGAAAATTCGATCAACGACTTTAAACTCAAAATTTTTATCTAAATCAAAAGAGCAATTTGAAAACAATAACATCATTAGAAATTTCAGACAATTCTACGTAAAACACATAATTCAGAATTCGAAATAGCCACCATTTCCTTTGACGCAGCCACGTACTCTTTCCCTTCAATTTTCAACCACCGAGGCCAGCAATTCGACGAACCCAAGCGTTGACTTTCTATTAGTAATGATTGCAGCCCAGACCATGACCGATTTCGACTGATCTTCTGTTTTAGCGCCGCTTGACTTGAAGACTACGCGCTGTTCTTGGTCTGCCGCTTCTTTTTCGATCCTCATAGGTGCCCAATTCATAGAAAGGCTTTAGAATTCTTGAAACAGTTGCTTTGTCGATGCCGAGATCTCTTATTATTTCAGTTACATTCTTGCCTCGCCGATGCATTTTTATGACTTCGATTCGTTGCTCGTTAGCATTCATCTTTTCTAAAAAATCAAAGAGTAATGTGTATGTATACAGGCATAATTTAACAAAGAACCTTATCAAACACAAGACAAAAATGTAAAAATTTGAGAAATAATTTTGAGTTTAAAGTTGTTAATCGTTGATCGAAGTTGTTGATCGAACTTTTAGCGCACCCTGTAAAGTGGCCCGTTACTTGTCCTAATTGTGGGAAATGGTGGGTATCTGGTGGGTAACATTATATCCACCAAGGCAAAAATTGAAAATTTATCAAAAAAAAAATTATACCCAAAAACTTTCTTCCCAATCCTAAAAAATATATGTTTTTGCACGTTTCAGGTCTTATAAAGACGAAAAAACATCATTTCCAGTCGCTTTGAGCCAGCACGCTATACCGTAGTTTAGCCAAATTATTAAAAAAGAAGCAGTCTTGATTGAGCAAAACAAAAGATGAAGTATCAAGCAAAACAGAACCAAAATATAAAGCATATGAGCAAAAAAAAATGGTTGTCCATCCAAATTAATACACAACAATTTCCCAAAGTCAGCCAAAAAACCAAATGATTGATGTCTGCTCATTCTCTGAGCCCATATACAGACATTATTTTGCTCAAAAGTTTAGCTGAAAAGGCATGATTAGCTGCAATGGAAACTATTTTTATTCTTAAAAGCATCAATGATATGATGCAGCCTCAGCTAAGTCAACAAAGAAGAAGAATATAAGCTGCAATCCTTATTGGCCTTTACTGTTAAACGGAAAGAGACTTTTCCAAGAAGCTAAAACAATTTCAAAAAGCAACACCCCATTTAGTAAGGAGCAGGTTGGAAAACAGTGGAGTTAGCAATTAATTTGCAGCCTGCTAGTCATCACTTTTACTTAATTTCACCTGTTATTTACGCCAAATAAACTTTTGAGAGCTCCAATTATGATAAAATGGGAAAGTTTCTGTGTCCCCAAAAGCATATTTGGTTGACTAATTGAGAAGCTACTAATTTTGGCTAAATTGGCAAACTCCGTAGCAACATTAGAGAAATAAACAAGGCGGTTGTAATCAAGGCAATTAGGTGCTTAAGACAAACATTAAAAGTTTAAAAATTTAGTTGCCAATTAATTTTTCCTTTTTTTCCAAATTCCATTTCTCCAAATGGAATAGACCATCTAAAAGAATTAAACTTTGGAAACAAGAAGTAAATGGATGCCTTTATGATTGATTTGTAGCCCACTGCAAAATTTGAATGTGTTTGGAACACTTTTTTTTTGTCCACTTATATACTTTGTTACCAACAAAAAAGGTTGAAGTTTGCAAAAACCTTTTGAGGAAATGGTGGGGTGTGCCTTAAAACATATTTTCTACACTTTTTTCATTAAACACCCAATAAAATAAAAAATTGGTTATTTAGGGACAAGAGCCCTAAAATAGCAAGAGGCATTGTAAAAAATGACAGTAAGAAAACAAAATCATATTCCAAGTCTAAACATTCTAAAAGAAACAGGATAATTTTGAAACAAAATACTCTAATTTACTTTTAAAATCATAGATTAGAAAGATTTGTATCAAAATTGCACTCTTTTCACAGTATTCATAATAATAGAACATAACACTATGTTTAATGCTGCTTCCTATTGCCAGAAATATCGCCATAAATGTAGCTTCATTGCCAAAATGTATACCACTAAATCTTTTCTCATTAAAATTTTTTTTTCTGTGAGAATTTTTATGCAAAAAGTTTTTGCTAAAATCCTTTAACAACTGTTTTTTTTGCGTGTACTCTACTTTGCATACAAAATACTAAACCCTCCTCATTAACAACCAAATCAGTTTAAATAGTAGAACTGAAAACTTTTTTTCATTTCCCAACTAGGACTATTTCTCAAAATATTAACTCAGAAAAAGAGAATGACTAAAGTAAAAAACCTTTTGTTATTAGGTATTTTTCGCTCAAATTTAGCCGGCTAATTAGGAGCTTTTAAAATAATTTTTTTGCATGCAAATTGACATTCATCAAAAAAAAATTAAATCATATTTTAAATGAAAAATATAAATAAGTAATTCAAAGTTATGCAAACAATATTAAGTAGCTTTTCTATTTTAGGAAACGATTTGCGGCAGGTGTCAGCTGCTCATAAAGAGTAAAATGAAGCTAAAAGCATCTGGTTTTATTTATAAGTGACTCAAGTAATTAAACAAGAAAATCTTTAACTCGCTATAAAAATGTATATTTACTGAGTCCTTCTCAATTCGTTTTCTTACAAAAGCTTAAGTGAAAAACGTTGCAAAGTCATTATTTATTAATTAATTGTTAATTGTTAAAGTTAATCGGGAAATATTAAACATCAAGTTGACTGTAAAATAGTCAAATAGATCTTAACTATATGATTAGGGTTGTCGGGTACCCAAAATAAATTAAAATAAATTCCTTAAATTACCTAAATTCCTCTTCCAATACAGCCCTGAAACCTTTTAAAATAGTTTTTTTATTGTTTTTTGGCATAATTTATACTTAAAAATGGTTATTAGACACTTTTGGAAAAATCGATTGGGGGGTATAACCGAGTTGATATTGAAAATATTAAGAAACTATTTAAAAAATATTAAAAAAAACCGAAAACAACAAAGGGAAAAAGCATATAAAATAATTCGACAAAGATTCACAAAACAAGTCCATAGTAAAAAGACCTGTTTCTGGAAACGAAAATTGTAGAGATAATAATAGAAAATTTTATCAATAAATTGAGCTTTTTGATTTAAAAAGCGTAAGAGCATCCAATCAGGATACACCTGCTATATGCATCACAAGAAGGCCAGCAGGGCAAAAGCCAGCTCGATGGCAAATCAATAAGCAAGCTGGGTAAACAAACCAGCCTTTCTTGCCATTTTCGTCGCTGATTTGACTGAAAAAGATGCAGGCAAAAATCAAGAGAGTGAAATTCGTAAAAAGAGAGAAAAAAAGGTACTGTCAAAAAAATTTCAAATAATTTTAGGACACTTTTTCTTGTTTCGTTTTTATTAATTGGGGTGAAGAGGCAGGAACCAATAAAGTGTAGACATTTCTTTTTTTGCTGAAGTATTTTTTCTAGCAAAGCTAAACAAATACTAGCTCATTGAAAAATTAGACTAGATAGTTGTGGAAGAAGTTGCCAATGAGGTAAGATGTAATGTAATGCGATAATGTAGTGATGATTAAATACTCATCTATAATAGAAACATAGGCATTGCTTACCGTATTCTCTCTAATTGTAGACCCGGGTCAATAATTTTTCAATCCCCGTTCGAGGGGGGTCTATAATTAGAGAGTGGTTTATAATTTTTTCACCTTGGCGCTCCGTGCCGAATTTTCAACGAAAACACTATGTGAGCAAACAAACGTAGCGTACTAAATGAGCACAACTTTCATTCAATTGAGATATCACCTTCATAGCCATTTTGGATAAAATCAGCTAAAAAATGAATAAGCACTGTTTATAATGGCCTAGGGGGGTCTATATTAGGAGAATACAATATTTTTAAAATTAGAAAGTAACACTTCGCATTAATATTATTTTTTAAATATTAACAAACAAAGCTATCAGTGGTCCAAAAATAATGTGAAAAAAATAATATTGACAAGTTTTTCTAGCGGCTTTACTGTGTCGTCTAAAGAGCCCGGCCGACCGCCTCTGGCTGCTGACTCAGTTAGAACAACCAATGGCGGACAATGACTCTTATCTTTTAAAATTTTCAAGCTTTATTTTTCCTTTCTCTTTGCATAAAAAAATCTTCTATACGAAAAAACATATGGTTGAAGATGCTTTGGTAAAAAATGAGGCTACACTTTTGAATGAACGAATAAATCAAGCCATGAATATTGCTAAAATTTTTGTATAAGAAGCAATACGCCTTCTTTATATGCCTCATATTTAACAATAAAGCGCACACAAACTACAATACAAAAGCTGATATTTTTAATATATGGATTGAAGTTGTCAACAAAACTTATTGTAGTATTTTAAAGTACAAAATGGGGTTCATCTGCCCTACTAAACGTGCTCCACATCTAAACTGACTAAATTTGTCAATTATTAAAGAATGGAAAGGGATTTTACAGAATGATATCGAAAAACTAGTGAAGAGTATACCAAAATATATTCTTCAATTTATACAATGCAAGAAAAGGTAATTTTTATGCATTTATTTTCAATATATTAGGGGGATCGGAAAGTCTCTGACAAATTTCAAATTACTTTTTTACCAACGCAAAATTGTTACTTTTGGTCGATGTTTTTTTGTTTTGTAGCTCATACGTTGTTTACTCTTTCATATCATTTGGAGATGGAATTTTAGAATTTTAGAAAATAGAATTAAAAAAACGCATTAGCCATTGCATTTTTGTTTTGCTTCGATCTAGGAAAGAAGGCAGATGGAACAAAAGATAAAATCTGTAAAGCTTACGGAGCCAATGCTATCAGTCGAGGTACTTGTTTCACCTGGTTTAAAAAGTTTCGCTCTGAGGACAGATCTTTAAAAGATAAGACTAGCAGCTGTCAGCAAATTGCCACAGAGATGAGAAAAAGCAATCGATGCTGACCGAGATTATTTTATTAAATAAACTGTTGTGTTCAAAATAAAAAATACTGTTAAAAGGAAGTGCAATGAATGAGCTACAAAACAAAAAATACATTGACCACAAGTGACAATTGTGCGCTAGTAAAAAAGTAATTTGAAATTTGTCGGAGAACCTTCCGGTCCACCTAATACTTTCACCTTACAATTTATGTAACATTTTGTATTCTGGATAAGTCTGTTTCTAAATTCATTTTTAGTTGTTGAAGAAGAGCACGTATTTTTAAGCATCCTAAGAAGGAATAGTGATGTTTGTCAATAAAATAAGAAAGTTGGGAAGAGGGGTCGAATGCATGACATATTCCATCTTTGCAGAACGCTTGACTCCAGTCCACAAACACACATTTAACACATTTTAAAAGATTTATTCGATCTCTGTTAGGTTTTGTCCTTAAAATATGGTCCTGAAAAAGTTTTTATGGAGGGCACAAGCTTAATAATACAAGGTAGTTTCCAAACATTGCGTGGATTTGAAATTTTTATAATCAGCTTGTTGTGCAGATTTTTTGTTTTGGCAAAAATAGCTTGGTCACTTATGGCTTGAAAAAAAAGTGGCTAAGTGTTCTACGGACCAGAAGTTGCTGTTTCTAGATTGACCCAAAATTTAGCCCTATATGACAAGAGGACAGTTTTGGCCTCTCCTCTGTTGTTTTACACACTTCTAAACATTTCTAACGCGCTAAAAAAGATAATAAAGCTATTTTCCGACCCTTTTCGTCATAGTAAGTCAGTTTTGAAAACTCTATTCTAAGTTGGGGGACCAAGGTAAACAACCTTATAAATGGTATTTTCTGACCCCAGGTACTACACTTAGCCATACAACTAAGCTTTAAGCTTGGGCTAGGTCATTGTAGGTTAGCTGAGATTCATCATATATCCTGTTTACCTATGTTTAGTGGCTCACGGCTAACCTACGCTAGCCTACCCCAAGCTTAAGGCTTAGTTGTATGCCTAAGTGTAGTTCCTGGGGTCTGAAAATATTTTCTAGTACAACTTTCCAAAACCCGACTCTGTGACGAGAAAGGGTGGAAAATAGTTTTTTTATATCGTCTTTAGCGTATTAGAAATGCTTAAGAAGGTCTAAAACGACAGGCGGGACCAAGGCAAAAAAATGTCCTCTTCTCATATAGGGCCATTCTTTGTCCAAATAGGTATTTTTTGTTTTTTAATTGAGAAAAATACTGGGCTTTGAGAACAAAAAATTCTTGGGCTGAAAATGCTAAGTTAATATTGTTGTCAATTTGGCATCCCAAACAGCACAACTTTTAAGCTCATTTTTTAGACGTGAAAATGGGCAAATATTCCCTTTGGATAAAATACATCAAATTTCAAAATGTAGCTGAGTGTCTAAGGAAAAACTTTGCTTTAAAGAACTGTGCCAAAAAAGAGCTTTGGAGGAAATACAGACATAAATAAACAAAAAATGTGCTTGGGCAAATACTTTTTCCCCCTACTGTAGGGCCAAGAAACTTTTTCAAGTTTATATGTTTTTCCATATTCAGTCATGCACCAACCGAACCAAGTGGATGTCCACTTGGTGTAATTTTTTTCTTACTTTTAGCATATTGTCATTACAAAAGCAAATCTTAAATCAGTGTCTAAATATTTTATGTGATTTAATCGACTTTCTTAAATTTGTTGTAAAATCAACCTAAAGAGATCTAAACATAATACCTACTTCATATGCCACATTCAAGACGTCTAGTGGAAGACCTTGCCAAAGCCTTTTCGCCAATTCATCTGCCACAAAAAAATTAAACTGGAGATGAGGCAATCCAAAGTAAACTATGTTTACGTGTTTAGCTAATCTATCTAATCCAAACTGAAAATCCATAATCATCTGATCATTTTTAAGAGAAAAGCTAGTTCCTTGAGACGGGTTTAATAAACCCCAGCTTAAAATATAAATATATACAAAACCTTTAAAACCAAACATAAGAAAATTGGTGTGAATAATGCCGAAAGTTAACTTTTTTCGGCGACGACATCACTCCAGGTGATATCGAAGAGCACTTTCATAGATCAAGTTGGTGGCAAAAATTTTTGTGTTAGGATAACAGTATTAAAAATATGGATGAATAATCATGTTTGTTCGTTAAATAAAAAGTCGATTATTGGGAAGGGACCGCGCTCGGCGTCCGTTAAATCAAGCTGTCCGTTAAATCGAGCGTCATTCCCAGTGAATTTCATTGAAAACTAACCAAACCGAATTGGATTGTCTGTTAAATCGAGCATCGACAGTAAACCAGTAGAGTAAGATAATTAAGTAAAAATTACTAATAGTTGATAAAGAGAATGTCAGGTTTTTTGTGTTGTACTACTCTCAAAACAGCTTCATTGTATTCAGTGCAAGGCTTCTCCAAGATATAATTTCCTCTGCTAAGGTCCTGTTGACTGTAGATGGGCACGCACACTTAAATCCACTTCTGTAAGCATTTTTACAATAGGTTTGTGCAAAATGACACACCGTATTTCCTGTATTAAATCTCTACCCCCTCCTTATAGCCGTCCCCTCTAATAAACGCTCTTATTCCCTAAAGGTAAACTAGTGCTGAGGAACCGGTTCCAAATTTATTTTAATGAGAGACTTATGTTGATACTGCTGTATTATAATATGTATTATACTAATTTTAAAAAAATATTATTATTATTAAAAATATTAGCATAAAATTAGCGCCAAAATTAGTATTCTGAAGAAAAGATCCGATTTAGAGGTTTTCTCTCAAAAACTGTCTTTGTAGAGCTTCAGAGTTTAAAAATAAATTTACTTTTTAAATTATTAAAATTTTTAAATTTTTAAATTATGTGAGTTTTAAAACAGAGTCTCAAATAATGCTTACTTGCAATTGCAAACATAGTCAGCTCTTTATATTGATCATAGAAGACATTTCTTAAATCCTGTATGATGTGGGTCGCATGGCTGTTGCCAATCACTAACACTGTTAAATTGCCTTTTCCCTGAAATATGAATAAATATAAAAATAATAAAACTGATAATTGTCCAGTTCTACTTCAAAGATATATTCAAATAGTCCGTAACCACCTAAATCCTCTTGGGCAGCAGTGCCAAATTGGCGTCTTAGTTTTGTGCTTTTGAATTCTGTTCCGACATTTTGATACAGCTCTAAAGAGGCATTAAACATACGTCTATTGATGGCTATTTTCTCGGCCAACGTCAATTTAGAGATGTTGATTTGATTGGACATTATTCCAGCTATAAATTGACTGGCATACTTAAAAGATGGAATTCGCTCTCCTTGAAACACTCTTAAGGAATTTGGTAAAATAGCGTATCCAGACATGGCTTCTTCTCTCCGAAAGCAATAAGTTATTACTGATGTTTAAAAAATTGTACCCACCCCTTTATATTATAATACCCTATTTTACTAGTGTTTAAATTTGTCTTGAAAGGAGCTTTTACCAGTCTAGGTGCTTATCTATACACCAATTTGGTGTCAAGTTGGTGCAACAAGACCATTTTTAACTCCAGTTTTTGTTATAAACTGCAAGTAAAAGTATTTTATATCGAGAATTGACCTTTTTAATGGAAAAAATTGTTGAGACTTTCAGACAAGACCAGCAACTATTTCGATATAAAAAGTTGCGAAGGCGTCAATAACTGCGCTAAAGAAATGGTCGGACGTAACCGGTGGTAGAACTTTTGGTCTGGTTTAAATTGGGGTTAATTGTAGTCTAATTCTAATCTTTCCTTCCGAGGATGAATGTACAATCTATATTATAGTCCATAAGTGCTTGACGCAACAAAAAAAACTCTTAATCTTCAAAAAATTTGGCCTATTTAAATTTACGTCCAATCGACCTGCAGAAGTGATTGCACTCCAGAAAATTTGATAGATCAATTCTTTCCTTAGACATAAAATGGATGGAAAACAATTTTTTAGTCTTTTTGCATTTAATTAAAAGAGATTAAAACATACTTTTGTAAAAAAATTGGGGTGGTCGTACTTCATTCCTATTTTTAATACAAAATAGCCTACCCATTTTCTAGCAGAATAAAGCATCAAAAAGGATATTAGAATAAAAAGTTTCAAGTCTGAAGTCACAAGATTTTTTTTCTTGGTATTTTCCATTAAAAAGTAGTTTTTCTTAAACGTTGTTATTATTATAATATTAATATCATTCAATTTGAATAACTGTTTAAATAAGAAAGTCTTCAAAATCTTCTAATTGTAAAAACCATAAGGGTTTGGAAAATTTGTGCAATATGACATGGCAAAAAAGAAAATATCTTTTTAATCTACGCAAACCAATAAATAATTATAATGCCTTTAACCTGTCACCCTTGCCGGCATTTCTTGTTTGCAAAAATTATTTGCAAGATAAAGGTAAACAAGCAAAGATAAGTGCATTTATTTATTTAAGAAGAGATTTTTTTGACTAGACAGAAAAAGAATACAATTTTTAAAGCACTATTTTTAAAATGTGTTTTAATTAATTTTATAAAAAAAATAATCGCCAAAATTTATCATGAGCAATCAATGGATTCCTTTTCACCATTTCGATTTAATGATTCACTTTTGAAAATTTTTGACCTACGAGACCTGAAAAAAGACACCAAGAGCAGAACGACGAAAGAAAAATGAAAAAACATATTTAATAACCTACAGGTTTCTCGGCTGCATAATCCACGGCTTTTGGCTAAAAAATAGAAAGAAATACGCTTCATGAAAATGTGGAAATCAGCAAAATTTGACCTAAAAGCATAGGATTGAGAAAAATCAGATTTTTTTTCAGAAATTCGCTCTAAGGAGGAAGCTATTTGGGAAGCAAATGAAAATTGGGGTCGAGAAGCCATCTTGTGAGAAGAAGAAGAAGCGAAGCAGCGGCAGACTGCAAAATAGGGGGTTGGTTTTTTGTGATCTCTGATAATCCTTTGTTTAAGGTGCTTTCTTACAAAGAAGAGGTGCAGTTGCACAATGACGAAGGCATGCCGAAGAAATATTGAAAACTGCAGAAGTACAACATGGTGACCAAGCTAGTGGAGTGGAATTGTTGATGTTTAAATTGTGGTGTGAAATAAATGCCTATATTTGGGTATGGTCATTTATTTCTCCAGCCTCTCGGGAAGTGGGCGGATATTATACAGTTGCGGAAAAAAGTATAGTGAAAATAAAGTATAGTGGGACCTTATTGGAGAGTAGAATCTTACTAGGAAAGAGACGGTAGCCACACAATTTTTCTTGTTTTCATTTTTTTGCTTTCTCTTCTTCATAAAATTGATGGATTATTTAATATATACATTTCATCGCCATCTCTTTCCACTCTTTATCGAACAATCAGTATAAAAATGAAAAGAAGAAAGGCGAAATCACGCCATTGTTTCCAGTCATTTCAGCATAAAAGAAATGTGCGTGTATTTTGCACCCTGACCAGCTTGTTTCCCTCCGAAATGGACCAACCAGCAACAGGCCATTCCAGGTCGGTGGCGACTGCACATTCCCTTCTCTTCTCCTTTTTATCAATTTCTAATAAATCTGCCAGTTCATAGCCATGCCTCCATCCACTACCGAAACAACAACCACGATTTTTGCCAAGACAACGAGGCAGATCTCCTTGGATGGAGTAGATAATAGCAAGCTTTGGCTGAAAGGCACTCAACACTCCAGCAGCCGGTTGGAAGAAGTCCGCATTAAGATCAACGACAAGTGGTTGGTCTTGAGCAAAGAGTTTGTGGCCAACCATCCCGGCGGCACTGTTATTAACCAATATAGGTGAGTGTGTATGCATGGAGATTTAGGCTGGAAAATTGGGCTTTTTAGAAATTCAGATGCTACTCAAATCTTCCATGCCTTCCATGAAGGCAGTGAAGTGGCATATAAGCAACTAAAATTTTTGGAAGAGAGAAGTCAGAATGCTTCTGGCCCAAATCAGCTAAAGAAGAGGGCAATATCAACTAGCGGAGAAGTACTGAATGTAGGATTGTATGATATGACTTTAGAGCAGGTAAGGATTTGGATTTTGATGCAGTCATCACTTTATACTAATTTCCAATTGACAAAATGTTTACCTCGACAACAATATTAAAAATTAATTTCCTCAATCCTGCATTCTTCATAGCCTTTCTGTTTCTCCTGCTTTTATTAAGCCATGACCTCATGAAAATTTTTAGTCGCTCCATTTGGAAAGATACCTCCAATTTTAAGCACACGATTTAAGAAAATGATCACACGGATTTTGAGACCAAAATGTATTGAACCCTCGATATAACGTCACCCCGAGGACTAGCCTTAGGGTGACGTTATATCTAGGGTTCAATACATTTTGGTCTCAAAAGGTTTGTAGACAATAAATCTTGTAGAGTGACGCTAAATCAAGGTTTTATTGAATATATCAGGGGTTTACATGCGATCATTGTAGGCATAAGAGTAACCAATAAAGCAACTGCATTTTTATTCAAGCGACAATGACAACTGAAAGAAAACCCAATATAACAAATATTGTTCAACAGTTAGGCTAAAAGTAATTGGTGTAAAGTAAAACCGTATACTCACATCCTAATATAACCAAACATGGACCTTGAACAAAAACTCCATCATATACACGTCCTAAAATATCCGCTTTATAGCCCGCTATACCTTCAAAGATCGTTCACTAATGTCTTTATCCTGAGATCCTCCTTGCTTGCTTTCCCGATTCTTTCTTCCTTGACAATCCTTCTGATTTCGATTGATCTTTTGCTTTAGACGAAACTCTATTTGAAGAGTTCATGCTGTTTTTGGTCTTCTGCTTCTTTCACAATCTTTAAATGTGCCCAATTCATTGAAAAGTTTCATAGTCCTCGAAGCTGTCTGCTGTTAAATCCGAAGTTCTCTTGCGATTTCCATAACACACTTGCCTCGCCGATGCATTTCGGTAATTTATATTCGCTGCTGATTGACGCTCATTTCACCAAAAAAAAACAAATAAAAAACACATTCCGACTCAGAATTTAATGGAGCACAAGATGTACAAAACAGATTTTTTTAAATAACTGAATAAATTTAGATAAAAGTGCATTTTACGTCTATGTCGGGACTTTAGCGCAGCCTGTATCAAACCCGGCGTATTTACTCGGCGTAACTCGTAGGCTCAGAACAAACGCGAAGCGTTTATTTAGCGGCTCTGCGGGCCCCATGAAGTTCGGTCATGACTCATGAGACTTAAAAAACAGACTTAAAAATAATTTTTCCACAAATTTTGATAAAAGAGTAAAAAAGAAAATGTTTGTTCCCAATCGTATTTTATCTGATCTTTGCCCACCCTTGTATCAATAAGCTATTTTTTGTGTTGTTTCAGAAATATTGGTAGCATATTACTGTATCTTTTTATACAAATTTTCTTTACAAACAGGAGATGAAACTAGTGCGTAACTTTGAGCAGCTACGTCAAAGAGTCCACCATAATGGCTTAATGCAACAACGACCAGCCTTTTATGTCTTCAAACTTGTGGAAGTGCTGAGTTTGCTTTTCCTTGCCTTTGCCCTCCAATTTCTTGGCTGGTTTATTACCTCGGCCTGTGTCTTGGCACTCACATGGCAACAACTTGGCTGGGTAGGCTCATTTGACGGCTGAACGACGTCTAGTTACGTAAAATTCAAACTAGAGAAACTTGCAAACTCATAAATATATAGACTCGCAAACTTGCCGACATTCTCGAAAACAAATAATTCTATATTGAAAACAGTTGATAGCAGTGCTGTGCAAATATCCGCTCTTTGCTCCGAGACGTTTTGCTCCAAGCAAAGAGGCGGAGCAAAACAAATTTTAAAAAGTCACGAGCAAATTTTTTAATCGGACAGCTATAGCCATTGTAAAATTTTTGCCCCGTCAAGTTAGTCATTTATCCAATCAAATTCTGAAACTTGAAGTTAAAGAAAATGGTCTTCTAGAGGAATGAACCTTTGCTACATTCAAATACCTTCTGCTCCTGTTTTTTTCAGCTTCATTAAGTCAACTTTTACTGTATTAGAAAAAGCAGATCCAGGGCTACACGCTGTAAAAAAAATTAGAAAAAGTTATTGTAAAACAGCCGAGATAATCAGGTTTAAAAAATCGGTACGTGACAAAATAACGCCGCGCCGAAACATCGCCGCGGCCGAAACATCGCCGCGGCCAAAACATCGCCGCGCCAAAATATCGCCGCGGACAAAACACCGCCGGCCATAACATCGCCGGACATAACATCGCCGGGACAAAACATCGCCAAATGTCTTTAAAGTTTTGTGTATTGGGAAATCAACAAAAAGGTTTTTTGAGTCCTCTTTTTTTATTTTACAGACAATATCCATTAGCCAGAAACCCCAACCCTAGCCAGAAACTCCAACCCTAGTTAGAAACCCAATCCAACCCAGAATCCTAATCCTACCAAGAATCCCAACCCCATCCGGACTTCAGGGCCCACAAGTCCAGGGCTAAAA